>PVJC01015978.1:0-22959 GCA_004026665.1 Murina feae
GGGGTGGGGCTCAGAGAACTGGGCTCTGTGTCCTGTGGGCCCAGGAAGGTCATAGGCAACCTCCGCTGCAGGGCATGGGTGTCCCTGTGGAGGCCTGGAGAAGGTGGGAGGATGCCGTGGGCGGCCGGGGGTAGGTAGGAGTTCTGTGGGGCCTCTGGGGGTGCACCTGTAGGAGCTCCTGGGGCTACAGCACAGGGCGGGCAGGGCTGGGGGTGACGGCGTGCTCTGCCCCCAGAGGTCCTGTCGAGCCGCATGGAGGGCATGATGGCCTCCTACACGCCGCTGGCCCCGCCGCAGCAGCAGATTGTGGCCATGGAGCAGAGCCCCTATGGCAGCAGCGACCCCTTCCAGCAGGGCCTCACGCCTCCCCAAATGCCAGGTGACCACATGAACCCCTATGGTAAGCTGCCCCACCCCCTCCCGCCCCAGCATCGCCCCTGCCCCCTGCCTGACCTGGCGGGCCTGGGGCCATGGCAGCCACCCCCCACCCCAGGGCCTGCAGCCCCTGCGCCTCCTCCCGACAGGAAGAGGGCCCTGGAGACCCTTCCTACGGCCCAGCCCCTCTACTCAGGAGCCGCTGGCAGGTCATCCTGCCGCTCCCTCACCTCCAGCCACAGCCTGTAGGCCGACAGGGTCCCCAGGAGCCTCAGCCCTCACCCCCCTCCTGACGCCCCTCTGCCCCCCCAGGGAACGACTCCATCTTCCACGACATCGACAGCGATACCTCCTTAACCAGCCTCAGCGACTGCTTCCTCGGCTCCTCCGACGTAGGTTCCCTGCAGGCCCGCGTGGGGAACCCCATCGACCGGCTCTACTCCATGCAGAGTTCCTACTTCGCCTCCTGAGAGCCAGCTGGCCGCACGGACACTGGGGCTAGGGTCCTGGGGTGGGACCACGGACCACGGTGGCCAGCCCAGCCCTCCTGGCCCCGCCACCCGCACAGACTCTACAGACAGCCATATGGTGCCCTCCCCTCGGCCAACCGGGCCTGGCTGATGTGCCCACTGGGCACAGCCGGACAGGCAGTTGAGCACAGCCTGTGCAGGGCTGTCCTGCCCACAGAGACCGCGTCACCCCCAGGGACCCAGAGCTCTCGGACAGCCACTCGCCTCCTCGCCCCCCCTCGGCCTCCATCGCCTCCTCTATCCCCATCTTTTTTGGGAAGCTTAAATTCTCTCTATTTTTTTAAACATCTTCTCTGTGTCCAGCCAACCTCCGTGGCCCAGGCTCAGGCCAAAGCAGGGCCCCCGTGCAGGCCCCGGGATGATGCGCGCGAGGCCTGTTACCTGTGAGAAGCTACCTGTACCCTGTGCCGGCGCCCACCCCCCACCGCCACCTCTGTCTGCAGGCCTGGGGCAGAGGGGCACCCTTCCCAGCCAGAGCAAGGCAGAGGTGGGCAAGAGCCAGTCAGGTGCCAGGCCCACCATGGCTCTGCCCTAGGGGGCGTCACTGGGGAGGGAAGACGGAGCCAGGCAGACCTGAGGGCCAGAGACACACGTGCAGATGCGCACACCCTAAAGGCACACATGCAGATATGCACAGAGACGTAGAGACACTGAAGGAGGCAGCGGCTCCTAGGGGAGCAGCCCTGCTGGGTCAGGAAGGGGAAAGAGGCCAGGCTGGGAGGGAGCCCCTCCTCGTACAGTGAAAGGAGAGGAAGCAGGGAGGGGAGAGGATGGGGTGAGCTTGAAGCAGGTGCACTCAGATGTGCTCCAGCCTCAGCCCAGAAGGAGGCTGGGCTGCCTGAGCCGACGGTGGCCCCCAGCCAGCTCCAAGGGCAGAGACAGAGCTCAGAACCAGGCAGAGTTGAGCAAAATGGCAGAACCTCCTGGCGGGAAGGACCTCGCAAGTCACCCGCTTGGCAGGCCACCGCCTCCTGTGACAGGGAGCCCACTACTTCATCAGGCCCCAGGCCGGCTGCCCTTTTCTGCTGATCTGACCTCTGCCTTTGTCAGCCCTGAGTCCTTGCTTCTCCCAAGCCAGGCTTTTCCAGGTCCCTCTGCTCTTCCTCTTGAAACTGTACCCACAGCTGGGCTCCAGCTGTCCTTCTAAAGGTGTGGAGTACCTATGACCCAATCTTCCCGTGGACATCAGCCAGCCAAAGTGAGCAGGCCCATCTCCTCCCCAGTGTTCGGTGCCCTACCTTTGTTAATGTGGCCCGAGGTCCAGCTAATGGTTTAGGCCACATAACCTTGGGAACACTCTGCTCTTCTATAAGTGAATCCAGCGACCATCACACACAGGGCAGCTAAGCCACATCTCTCTTCTGTGTGTGTGGGGAGGAGGGGGATTTGGACCCTCAGGGTCTTTCCCTGTTTGCCGTTGGCCCATTAACCAGCCCTTCTTGGGTGATGCGTTCCTGCTGCACTTGCAGCCCTGTTTGCGAGCTGCTGGAAGCCAAATACCCTATGTCGGCCCCCACCCTCAGTTCACTCGACTCTAACCCCGCCGAAGGGGACATGGGGTCAGGCCGAGGGTCCCTGTTCTCAGTGACCCCTGGACGTCACTGCGTCCTCAGCCAGGTGCTCACAGCCCTGCCCTGAATTTTGACTCGGAGCCCTAGGCTGCCCCCAAGAGGTCTGCTTGTCCAGCCTTCGAGCGAATGGGACGATGGCAGACATGTCTTTGGGCTCCTCTGCCTGGCCCTCATGGGACCCTCTCAGTTCCCCAAGCTGCTCTGTGGATTTGCTCCTCTGTCCGCAGGGGGAGCCTCCGCCTCTCTGGAGAGACCTGGGCCCATCTCCCACCCCTCCTGGCTCCTGTGCGCAAGCCTCACCTTCTCCAGGGCAGCTGGCCCCCCTCGGGCTAAGCAGCCAGCCTGGCCCTTTCAGGCTCATGCTCCACACAGAACCTCCTGGGGACTTCAGTTGATGGTCCATCTGCAGCCTCAGCCTCCCTCTTACCTCCATGCTGGTTTTTGGAGAGATGCTGCCCTTTCTCCTTTGGCATGCGCACAGTCAGACCATGGCGGGGGCGCTCGGGCAGGGCCAGGCGTGGAGGCCCCCAGGACACCTGCTCTCCCAGGCTCTACGTTGGAAGGAACCTCAGGAATGGGTCATCTTGTCCACCCCCTTTCCCTGGGGGAGGGGAGGGGACCCACCAGCCCCGACAGTCTCAGTGACAGCCGGAGCGGAGCCCAGGCCTCCTCTAGGCTCAGACTCGGAGGCTCACTCTGCCCAGCCCTGGGCCAGAGTTGGGGACACAGATGAGCAAGACGTAGGACCCACCCTTGGGGTCTCTCTCCTGAAGAGACATACACACTGTCCCAGACCTTGTTGAGGACCCATTTTTCAGATGAGGAACCTGAGGCCCAAAGAAGGGAGGCAAGTGCTCAGGGTCACCCAGCAGAAGCACACAGCGCCAGCAGGCTCGCTGGGGCTGGGGCAGGCCGAGGGGAGCAGGCTCTTCCCACTTCATGGGTGGACGGGCAGCCTTGACGTGGGGGGACGGGGAGCCTTGACCTCCATCCCCTTCAGGGTGAGGGACCATCATCACTGTGGGAATGGGATGGGAGGGGGAAGCCCGAGGGAAGAGAGAAGGAAGAGTCTGGTCTCTGGAGGAAGAGGCAGGGAGTGAGTGGCAGGCAGGCAGGAGACTGCTGGGGGAGTTGAGACTCAGAAGAAGGAATCTATCCCAGGTGACAGCGAATGAGGGCAGAGGAGGGACAAGAAGGTGGGCTAGTGCCACCAGCCAGAGCCTCATCTGCCTTCTCCATGGACAAAGGGACCCAGTGGCTCCCAGTGTCAGACCCGGGGTCCAGAAGAGCCTGTAAGAGGAGGAGTCCGTGCAAGTAGGCTAGGCATCTCGGAAGGCTTCCTGGAGGAAGTGGAGGTGGGAGCTCCAGATCAGCAGGGTCAGACCCCCAGCCTGGGGCTGGGGCAGCCTCTTCTCCTTTAGGGGCTCACCTGTCTTGCCCATTTACCTGGAGCTGGCGGCCCTCTCTTCACACACAGGGAATCTTGGAGGAGGGAAAGCTGACCGAGCCCTGCCTGCCCAACCCCCATCAGCTCTGGGCACCACCCGGGGTGAGGATCTCACCTCCCATCTGGGAGGACCCACAGCTCTGGGGCTCACTATGGGGAAGGGGGTCCACGCTCACATGCACGCACATGGACACACTCACACCCGGACACACATGGAGGCTCACAAGCCCACACTCCCGGGCACACACAGCCTCGGGGCTGGGGAGCAGGAGGATCGACCCTCCAGCCTTTGGCCCTCAGGAGGGGCCGTTTCCAATGAGCCTCTTTGCTGGTGCCCCTCACCCCACTGGGATTCCCCCAGGAACCCAGCCTAGCTGGGTGTGGGAACCGGGCCACTGGCCATCCCTCTGTTTTCCTTGTACAGACGCTCACTGCCCACCCACCATCCCCAGACACATTTTATTTAATAACTTGTCATTGTTAAATTATTTATTAGCGTTTACCACATCACCACCCCCACCCCGCCCTCCACTCTCACCTTCCGCTCTCCCCACAAAAGCAGAAAATGGAAACAACAACAAAAATGAGACGTCAGTATATTTGTAAATAAACCTACCTGTACACGCCTGTGGTGACTGTCCTTGGGGGCGGGGCTGTGCTGGGCTGAGACAATAGCAGATTTCGTGATGGCTGCCAGGGACAGCAGGTCAAGGAGGAGGGCTTGGGGTCCCTGGTCTTACCCAACCCATTCTCTTGTCCTATTTCATAATCCTCATCCTTAAACACATCCATCTCACTCCCCAACATTCATTCATTCATTCATTCATTCATCCAACCAGCAGGAAGAGCCCTTTAAGGGCCAGCTGTCAGGCTAAGAATCAGGGATTGCTGGTCCCTGACTCCAGGAAGTAGTGTTATATGAGCTCAGTTGCGGTCCAGTAAGGCCTTGTTACTAACCTCATCGGGGGGGGGGGGGGGGGGGGGGGGGGCTGAGGGGGTAGAACATCATGGAGGACTTCCTGGAAGAAGCTACATATCAAACTGAGATCCAAAGTTATCCAGTATGGCAGGACTAGATGAGAAGGAGAAATGTCTGGGAGTGCTCAGGCTTGTCCAAAACCGCACAGGCAGGCAAACTCTAGTGAGTTTCCTAAACCCCAAGAATAGCTAAGTTTGGGGGGCAGAGAAGTAATGAGGCTGGATGGAAGCAAAGCTAGACCATCCAATTAGGTCAGGTGGACTGGATGGGGGCAGGGAGGTCAACTGGGTCACCTTTCTCACCTAGGTGAGAGGTGACAATGGCTTTGACTAGGGCAGCAACAGTGGGGAGGAAGGAGGGGGGCAGACTCCCAAGATGTGGGTGCGCTAGGGAAGTCAATGCAACATCTAGGGGCCCCATCCTGGAGCCCTCTGGTCTGGGGTGTGGGGAGCTCTGGGCCTCTGGGGGCATCCAAGTGGACATGTCCCGGAGCAGGGCTGGGTCCTCAAGGGCCCAGAGGCTGAGCACCCAGGTGTTCACCAACCAGGTGGGTGAGCTCACCCAAGGAATGCGACACAGGAGAAGCAGAGGCCAAGCCCTGAGTATCATGAGGACTTGGGGCTGGGTCGGGGAGATGTGTCAGCGGTGGGGAATGGGTGGAGATGCAGAGCCTCTCGAAGTGTGTTCCTTAAAGCCCCAGGCTCCGTGTGTGTGTGTGTGTGTGTGTGTGTGTGTGTGTGTGTAAATAGCTCTGTGGGTCAGTCAGCCCAGGTATACTGTGCGTGGAGCTGGGCGCCTGTAGGTGTGGATGCATTGTGCACAGCTGGGTCTACCCACAAGGCGAGATCTGCATATGGAGGTGTCTGTGACGGTGAGGATGTCTGTATGTCCACACGTGGGTCTATCATTGTACATCTGTCTGTGCATCCTGGAGGCTTCTGGGCCTCATGTCCATAGACCTGGTGTCCTAACGTTCTCTCCCTACCCCCACCCCCAATGCTCCTCTCCACCTTCCCTTCCTCTGCCCGTGGGCACCAGCGCCCCCTGGAGGCGCACGCTGCCCTGCACCCTTCTCTGCAGCCTCTGAGTGATTCACAGCCACGTGGTTTCTGGGATATAGACGTGTTGAGGCCCTCGCGTGCCTTTCCTCCTGTGCACCCCACAACGCCCTGTGAGGCAGGCATTAAGTGTCAGGTTTCAGGAGGGGAACCCGAGGCTCAGAAAGAGGCAGCAACCGGGTCAATATGACAAAGCTGACAAGGGGCAGTAGAACCAGAGGTCAAGATCAGGTTTGGCTGCAAACGCAGGGCCTTGCCACCACCCCCTGCCTCCCTAAACCCAACTCTGGCCCTGCCATCTTGTCCTCCAAGGTCAGGCCCAGGGACCCAGGAGCAGGAAACTCTCCTGCCTTCAAAGTGGCTTCACCGAGGCCCAGAGAAGTTGAGTCACTCGACCTGAGACTGCACAGCACAGAGGCAGGACTAAACTGGGTCTTCATGTCCAAGCCCCAGGCCCAGGCTTGTGAGAGTGGCCTCCAAACCACTCCCTCCTCCCCCCCGACCCCCTCGTGCAGCCCCTCAGCAGGGGCTGCCACTTTTGCCTATAGCAACTGCTTAGGCAAAATCCTGTCACTGAAAAATGTGGTGGTGGGGGGATTAGAAGGGAGGGGCTGTGCTAATCCTTCGCTCTGCCTCCTGCCCCGCCTCTCCCCCAGCCTAGAAAGTGAAGTCACCGGGAGGGGAGGAAATGCAGGCTGAGTCTCAGGAGACAGAGGGCGTGGGCTGCCTCAAGCAGCACAGACACTCGCCAAACTCCGGCCATTACTAGTCACAGGCTGCCCTGGGCTCAGTGATGCAGCGGCCTGCTGTCCAATGGCCGGCCTGCTGGACAGTTGGACAGGCGGAGAGGAGAGGCTGCCAGCGTTGCTCATGGCCTCTGTAAGCGGGGAGACCGGCCGCACCCCACGCGCTGTGCTGAGCCTTACACATCTTGTTTCACTTTCTCCTCACAGCCCGTGGGGCGGGGACAATTGTAATGTCCACTTGACAGATGAATGTTCTCCCCAGTTTCTCCCAGGAGCCCCCATCCTGCAGCCAGCACTGCGCTGCCTCAGATGCCCCCTTAGGCCTCCGAGTGTCCCAGGCAGACCTGGACTCTGGGCAATGACAGACTGACGGGGGGACTCTGTTATGGCTTCGACTTCAGAGCAAGCCCTGGGGCTTGACTGGAAAGTGGAGACAGCCCAAGCCTGCCAACACGCGCGCACACACACACACACACACACCCGCCTCTACCCAGCCCCGACTGCTCATCCTCGATCTTCATCCCCTTCATGGCAGACCCTCCTAGCCCCAGGCCTGCCTGGACAGCACATAAGAATAAGTGACAAGAGAGGCATAAAGGACTCAGACAGACTAGGTGGGTGACAGGATTAATCAGCTGTGCCTGGAAAATCAAGGCAAGCTTCCTGGAGGAAGGGACAGCCAGAACAAGTGCTCACAGGTGAGACCTGCAGGGACCAGTGTGGCGGGGCAGACCCAGGTTGCATTGAGGGTCTAAGAGCCAGAGATGGCAGGAGGTGACATCCTGGTGCGTGCCAGGGGTCAGTCAGGCCCTTGGCAGTAGGGGGACGCCTGGCACCTCCTGAGTCAGCTGGGAATAACGTCACCACACTAAGATTTTGATACTACAGATGAGTATATGTAATGTACTTATTTGTGTCCTAAAGAATAAGAATAATTTTTAAAACTCCTGTGCCCACTCCTTAGATAAAGAGAAAGCCCATTCTCAATGGAGCCCTGATGTCCCAGGAGCATCCATTTCTTCACTTGGAAACTCTGGTCCAAATCAGAAAGGAGTGATGTACATAAAGTTCTTAGCACAGAACCCGCGGGAATGTGCCCAGCGGCAGGCGCCCGGCCTGCATCTCCCGCCTGCCTACGGCAGGACACCCAGGCGCCTTTCTAGGGCAGCACCCACCCGCACTCCTCCCCTCCCTTATCGAAGCGTGGAGTCCTTTGCTTCTAAATCCCCAGAACAGACCAGGAGCTACTTTGAATTTCCCTACTAAACCTGCAGTTACCGGTGTCTGACCACGAGGTGGCGACCGAGAGTCAGGCAGGTGAACGCCCAAGTGGTGGCTGGGCTCTGAGCGGCGGGATGTACCGCGGAGCCTTCGGATTACCGGCAGGTACCGTGTGGGCGCTTTACGGGGTCGATAACGCTGGGAAGGAGGTGTGAGCATCTCGTTTTACAGGACAGGAAAGTAGGCTCAGAGGTCGTAAGTAACCGGAGGCCACACAGCTAGGAAATGGCAGAGCCGGGCAGTAACAGACTCATGGGAGGTGGGAGGGGGCGGGAGAAGTAGCAGCCTCTTCCTGAGCAGTTGTTTCAGCCACTCTCGGCCTGTTCGGCTCATCCCGGTGACTTCTCACACTGACCTGGGAGACTACCCCCATTTTGTTGATATGGAAACCGAGGCTTAGGGAAGCTAAAAGCCTTGGGAGGCTGCTTATCCTCAGTGCCGCGGCTCCTGGGGAATCACCCTCCCTGGGGGGGTGAGTAGAGAAACACTGAGTACCCCCACCCCCAGCCCTGCCCAGCCCCTTCTCCTCCAGCCCTCCTCAAGGAAGGACAGCAGGCTCAGGTCCTGCCCAGGCACATGAGGGGGCTCCCTCGCCTGTGCAAGACCCAGGTCCACCTTCAGAGTGTGCTGACCCCTGTGGATGCTTCCAGAACAGGGGGTGCAGGTCACAGCCCGGAGCCCCTGACCAGGGGTCAGTGTTTCATTCTGGTCATTGCAGTCACGGGGACCTATCCATAGGGGCAGCTGATCTGGTGGGGCTTGGGGCTCTGGCGTCTGGGGGTTCCCCACCACACCCAGCTTCGGGGAAGGTAGTGAGTGTTGCCAAGCTCGAATCCTAGCTCTGCCACTCACCAGCCGTGGCCTTGGACGAGTCTCTGTTTCTTTATGAACCGAAGGGCGAGCACAGGGCCATCATGAGGATCACATGAGTAAGAGCCGGGCACAGGTTCATCGGCCCCAGGCACTCAAACAGCGGGATTCACAGCACCCACAGGTGCCTTCCCTTCTGCCCACCCAGGAGGCTAGCCCTCAGCCCAGCACACTGAAGCGAAGAGGCCTAAGGGCCCTTAGCCGCGGCATCCATGAGCCTCCCCCACGCCTTTCGGCCAAGAAAGCTTCCAGAAGCTACATTCCCTGTGACACCATTCTTCCAGTCCCCGGGCTCCCGTGCCCTCAGGGGCCATGCCAGAGGCGGCACTGAGGCAGAGGCAGTGGGAGCTTGTCTCTGCCAGGCAGCTGGCCTGAGTCCGCCGGCCCAGGCCTCCTGGCCAGGCCACATCATACACTGTGAATGGTACAACCTTCGAGGGGGAACACCTTCGGGATGCCGGCCGCTATATTCCTTACCACAGGGGGGAGCCAACGGGCAGAGAGAGGTAAGAAGAAAGACCGGGAAAGAGGCCGCCCCAAGCTTTCGGTTTATGGAGGCATTAAAAGGCGAACAGACAAATGACTAATAGAGTATTTTATTGCTTAAGCTAGTCTGAGTCTCTGTCACCTGCCACCAGAGCCCTGACTAAAACCCACACCCTCTGACAGGGTTATTGGGTGAATGAGATAATATTTCCATGTTTCTGGCATAAAAATCAGTACTAAAAAAAAAAAAAAAGGAGCTAGGATGATTCTCCACAGAGCACAATAATGACCTCCGCATCCCCCCCACCCCCCGTTTGCAACATTGCCCCCTTTGTTTATAGCAATGTGGTTTGTGAAACTCTACCTCACAGGCACAGACTTTGAGCTGGTATTTAAAAGGAGACATTGTTTGGGGCATTTTTTTCCCCTGCAGATTCCATTCAACTGGATATTGTCAGAGATTCCTGAGGACAAATGAAAATAACGATCGTTGCCATAAAACACACAATGAGCACCACACATTGCCTTGGCAAGGGCAGCTCCTGCCTTCTGAGCTCTGGAGGCCACGAGCGCCCACCTGGTGTGGGGTCCCCTCTGGCCCCACACACCCCTCCGGTCCACGCACAGCTGGAACTGGGAGGCTGTGCCACAGGCCCAGGCAGTGGGGTACTCCATAAGCAACAGAGTTCAGCTGAAAAAGTGAATTACTGGTGCTGAGTTACTAACAAGCAAATAATCAGGCTATACCGCCCCCCCCCCCCCACACACACACACAGAAATGTCCACAGACCAAGCGATTGTGTCAAGGGCAGAATATGGGAGTCGCACTCTGCGGAGCGTAGGGAAGCTGAAACTCTGGAAGAAGGTAACTTAAGGTGATTGTTCTTTCTGCTTATGAAATGCCCTGCCCCGGCTCAGTGAGAATGACAATGACCAGGCCAATGCTAACGACTGTTGTGTGTGTGCTGAGTACTCATCACCAGGCCAGTGCCTTTGGGCACTACCTCATTTCATTCTTACTCCAAGTAGCATTCTCCCCATTCTACAGACGGAGACACTGAGGCTCTGAGGCCTGAAGGAGCTTGTTCAAGGTCATAGAGCTAGTGAGTGAGATCCTGAGAGCAGGTTATCGGTGTAAACAGGGCAGGCGGAGAAAAGCCCCAATTTTTTGCAATTCTGCCCTTCTGAGGGGTGGGGCGGGCTTCACCAGACCAGGCTGCAAGCCAAGGGGTGGAGGAGGAGGCCTCTTCCCAGGAGAGGGTGGCAGGACTGAACGGTGAGGCCTGTCCTAAGCTGCTACTCAGGCCCTGGCCGATGAATTGGCTCAGACATGCCAGCACAAGAGAAGCGAGGAGGAAGGGAGGCTGCCGGCCAGAAAGCCACCCTCCCACTCGGACCAGCCCGGCCTGAGCACATCGATGCCTCTCACATCAGTGCCCTGTGCCACATGCCAAGTTCAGTGGGAAGATGGGGACGGGAGGGGAGGAGAGTGGGTTCATTTTCAAGATTAAAGCTCCATTCTCCACCCATGAGTCCCAGGAGGAATTTTATAGGTTTGGAGCCTAGAAAGTTGAAGACTATCAGGCAGGTGAGGAGAAGAAGCAGGAAGAAGTGGGGGCCATCCAGGGGGAGTCCAGATGTAGGAACCGGCGCAGGAACTGGGACCCCCAGGATCCCTTTCCAAATCACTGGAGAAGCTGCCGGGGCCAGAGGACTCTCCTGCCACTGAGCAGGAAGGACAGTAGGTCACACTCCTGGGACTTCCTCCCCTCTGCGTGTTGGCTAATTCCTGATTCCCTACCATTCCATGGCATTCCGAGCGGGTTGTTACTGAGCTTTGTGCAATGATACCACACTGTGCATAGTCCTCTGCTCCTTTGTTGTTTTATTCATGTTTTATTTTTGCCCACATTCGCCCACCTTGTTGCGGGTAGCCATCATTTATTGCTCTATAACACTCCATCTATTGATTAATTCTCCTATAGCAGATATTGCGCTTTTCCGGTTTTTCACTAGAATGAGCAAGGCTCCCGTGAGTGTCCATCTGCTTCTATGGTGTGCGGTTTCTTTGGTCTTACTTTCAAAATCCTTCCCTACCCTGTTGTATTTTCTTCTTCAATTTTAAAGTTTTGACTTTCACATTTACAGTTCAGATTCCTGCACTAGCCGGTCTGGCTCACTAATAGAGCATCAGCCTGCAGACCAAAGGGTCCCAGGTTCAATTCCAGTCAAGACCATATACCTTGGTTGCAGACTCCTCCCCAGCCCAGGCCCCTGGCCAGGGATCCTATAGGAAGCAACCAATCAATGTGTTTCTCTCACATCGCTGTTTCTCTCTGTCTTTCCCTCCCTTTTCCACTCTCTCTAAAAATCAATGAAAAAATATCCTTGGGTGAGGATTAGCTAAAAAATAAAAAAATAAATTTCATCCTGGCCAGCATGGCTCCGTGGTTGAGCATCAACCTATGAACCAAGAGGTCATGGTTTGATTCCCAGTCAGGACACATTCCTGGGTTGTGGGATTGATACCCAGTAGGGGGCATGCAGGAGGCAGTTGATGAATGATTTTCTCTCATCGTTGATGTTTCTATCTCTCCCTCTCCCTTTCTCTCTAAAATCAATAAAAAATATATCTTAAAAAACTAATAATAAATTTCAGATTCCTTTCTGTTACTATCCTAAATGTTTTCTTTTTCTGAGTTGTTTTACAAGCGAGAATAGAGAAGAAAAATTTAGTTTTGAATATTATATCCTGCCACCTTGATAAAAATCTTACCAATTTTAATAGCGTCTCAGTACATTATTTTGGATTTTTAATGTAGGTAATCATATCATCTGGAAATGAGATGTCTCTTCTAAGCATTGTAACTTGCCTTCTTTCCTTCCTTCCAGCTTCCCTTCCTTTGTTTTATTCTTTTCCTTGTTCTTTCGTATTAAACACATTGGCTGGAGCTTCCATTCAAATATTGATTAGGAGGATATTAATTAGGGTCCCTGTCATGTTTTGTTAAGAAGAATGCTTTTTAATTTTACCACTATGATTTCACTACATTTTGTTAGTTAAGAAAATTCCCTTACATTCCTAGTAAGAATTGTAATTATGAAAGGATGTTGATTTTGATTAAATGCTTTTTCAGCATCTAACCTTTCTCCCTTAACTTGTTACTGCATATATTTACATTTTTATATGTAAACTAGGGGCCCGGTGCACGAAATTCGTGCACGGGTAGGTGGGGGAGGGGGAGGGCAGGCGGGGAGGTCCCTCAGCAGGACCAGCACCCTCTCCAATTCGGGAGCCCTCAGGAGATGTGCTACTGATAGCTTGGGCACACTTCACATGGTTCTCTGCTCTCTGCCGGGCCTGTCTGCTCCACACCATGGGGATGGGCAAGCAGGCCCTGCTGGACACCGCCTGTGGGGTTCCCGATGGCTCACGCCCCTTGTCCCCTTGTCCACAGCCTCTGCCCCCAGCTGGCCACCACCTGTGGGGGTCCCCAAAGCTGGCTCCCCCTCCTCCGCAGCCCCCACTTGTCTGCTCGGGGGATCATCATAGCGACCTCCCAGCAGGCCCTGCTGGGTGCTGCCTGCAGTCTGATTGCCTGCTGGGCTCCCGTTGCCAGCGTAATGCCACCAGCGTTGTGCCCCACCACTATGGGCCCCGCCATTTTGTCCTGGAGTTATGGTTAATTTGCATATTACTCTTTTATTAGACAGGATAACATTATATAACATGTAATTCGTGATATATAATATGTGATATAATTATCATATATCATATACTATAACATATTGATTATATTAGCATATAGTATATGTCGTTAAACCACCCTTATATCCATGGTATAAACCAGGGATTTTCAACATTTTTCATCTCATGGTACACATAAATTAATTACTAAAGTTCTATGGCACACCAAAAAATATGGTATATTTTCTGGTGATCTGACAAAACACTAGGTAGAATTTTTATCCATTCACACTGGATGACTATTGTTGTGTAGGTTATTGTCATTTTTTATTTGACAATCTAAGGGAAAAGAGGTCAGTGCCCCTGACTAAATAGTCGGATATTGCATGTTTTAAAAATTCTTGTGGTACATCCGTGTGCCTGCCACAGTTCACTGGTTGAAAATTGCTGATATAAACCTATTTGGTCATGAATTTTGACCAAATCCAATAGTTTATTGGTTTCATTTTTTCTACTAGTTTTTATCTAGGCATATGAGCGAGGTTCTCTGGGTCTGGGTATAAAGTTATACTCATTTCTCAAAGTGTTCCCTATTTTCTATACTCTGGATGAGTGTCTATAAAATTATAATATCTGTTCTTTTAATGTTTGAAATCATCTGGGCTTGATGTTTTCTTTATGGAAATATTTTACCTACCTAGTCGATTATGTTTAGTGGCTATGGGACTATTGAGGATTTTTATTTCTTCTTGAGTCCGTTTTGATAAGTCACATTTCAAGAAATTCGTGCCTTTTGCCTCCTTTAAAGTTTATTAATATAAAGTTATATGAGATATTCTTTTCAATCTCTGCTCTATCTGTAACACTATTGCCTTTCTGATTCTTAATATTATTTTTAAGCCTGTATCTTTTAAACTTTTGCCAGTTTTTTTTTTTTTAAATCTATTTTACTACTCTTTCAAAGACCCAGTTCTGGCCTTATTAATTCCCTCTACTATGTCTTTATTTTTCCTTTCATTATGTGGTATCTTTTCTTCTACTTTCATTGAGTTCTGTTGTACTTTTTCTAATTTTGTAAGTTGGATACTAGCTCATTAATCGTCAGCTTTTCTTTTTAAAAAAAAATATAAGCATTAAAGGCTCTAAATTTTCCTCAAACTACCATTTTTGCTGCCTTTCACAAATTTTGATATGTAATATTTTCATTCAGTTCTAAGTACTTTGAAAACTTTCCAGCGTAATTTTTTTCTAATTTAAAAAGATGAAAATTTTTTTACTCCTCATTTTATCATTAACTTTTAACCTAATTGTTATTGTAGATTATAGAAATATGACCTGTATGATACCAGTTGTTACAATTTGGTGAGAATTACATTATGTTCTAGTATGTGGTCACTATTTATAATTTTTCCATGTGCATGAAAGCACATGTACTCTCTAATTGTTGGGTTTAGGACTTTGTCAACCTCCATTTGTTCAAATATATAAATTGTGTGGTTTAAATCTTCTATATCTGATTTTTTTTCTTTGTTCAAGATATTAATAGCTGCCAGAAATATTGAAGTCTTTTATGATAATCATGGATTTTTCAAACTTTCTCTCTAGTTCTATTGGTTTTGGCTTTGGATATTTTGAGGCTACTTTATTAGTTGAATAATTTATCTTCCAGGCACACTAAAAGTTTTATCATTACTAGGAACTTCCTTTATCTCTTACAATAATATTTAACTTAATGACTTTGTTTATACTAATAAACCACCCCAATTTTCCTTCAGTTGGTATTTTTCTAACATATCAATTGAATACCCTTATTTTCAGCCTTTTGATGTCTTTGTGCTTTAGTAGTAGCTCTTAATAGACCACAGGTAGCTGAATTTTAAAAATAGTATATCTGATCATCTCTGTCTTAGCTAGAGTTCAGCACATTAACTTTGTTTTTAAGATTAGTGATAGGTTTTCACTTGTATCTGCTGTCTATCTTTGTGCTTCTTTTTAAAACACCTCCCTTTTCCATGGTTCTTCTTTCTTCTTTCTTACTTTTAAAAAAGTTGAAGAATCCTTCCCTTTTTTTTCTTTTTCTCTGCACATTTGGTAGTTATATGCTCCTCTTTCATTATTTTAATAATTACCCTTACATTTCTTTTTTTTTTTCATTTCTTTTTTTTTAAAATATATTTTATTGATTTTTTTACAGAGAGGAAGGGAGAGGGATAGAGAGTTAGAAACATCGATGAGAGAGAAACATCGATCAGCTGCCTCCTGCACACCTCCCACTGGGGATGTGCCCGCAACCAAGGTACATGCCCTTGACCAGAATTGAACCTGGGACCTTTCAGTCTGCAGGTCGACGCTCTATCCACCGAGCCAAACCAGTTAGGGCTACCCTTACATTTCTATCTTTCAAACTTAAAAACAGTATAAATTATTAATTACTTAACCCCCACCCTGAATAATTCAAGAACCTTAAATCATATAACTCCAGTCACCCCTTCCAACTTGAATACCAGTATTTGATTTCTACCCTTTTTTGGGGGGTCACAAGTAGACATTATTATAGCTATTACTACTATTGTATAAGGTAATTTTTATTTAGATTTACCTACATGTTCAGTACTCTTGACTCATCATTTCTTCTTGTGTATCAGACTTCCTTTTGAGAGCATTTGCCTTTATTTTCTTTTAGTAAAAGCCTGAAGGTGGTGAATTCCCTCATTTCTTGTTCTTGTGAAGATGACTAGTTCTCATTCTCAAAAGATAGTTATCCTAAATATACAAGTCTAGGTGGATAATTTTTTTGTCTCAGTTCTTGGCAGATATTTTCCCCATTTCTTATGAAATTCTGTTGTGACCGTTGATAAGTCTGCTGTTAGTTTAAATGCAGTTTTCTTTCGTAATCAGCTTCTTTCTTTTCTCTGATTGCGCGAAAGATCTTTTTACCTTTGTCTTCTGAAAGTTTGTTACGTTGTGTCTAGGTGTGGATTCTAAAAAGTTCTCAGCCATTGTCTCTTCAAATATTACCTCACAGTTAGCTGTCTCTCTTCTTTCCTTGCGGGTCTCAGTTGCATAGTAGATCTTGATAGACCCCAAGTCCAGGATCCCCAATAACCCACCCAGAAGGAGCAGAGCCTGATGCAAAAGCAAGAGAACTTTATTCGTGCTATAGCGTGGCTCTGCCTCCAACCATCACCAAAGCAGCGACGGGAGAGAAAGAGAGAGCCAGGAGAGAACAAAGAATTTATAGGGGTCTAAGTTGTGGGCAGGGGGAGCACTCATGGCCCCCGGGGATTGGTCAGGGGTCCAGGTGGGTCTGGGTTGTGGGCAAGTGGAGCACTCGTGGCCCCTGAGGATTGGTCAGGGGTCCAGTTATCCAGGGGGGTTCAGGTCAGTTGACTGAGTCCACTTCTCTGCGTTTTCATTGGCAAGTATGGGCAACTGTTTACATTTTTGGTTAGTGGGGAGGGGAGACAGAGAATGTTGCAGGATGGCGGTTGCAGAACAAAGGAGACGTTACAAAAAGAATATATCATCAGAACATAGTAATATAAAAGTAACAAAAAAGAACTACTTCAAGGAGTCAATCTAGCTCAGTCCTATCAATCTCATTTTTCCTTCTGTCTATTAACTAACTCTTAATATTTTACATCTCCTTTGCTGCATTCTGGGTAATTTCTTCAGATCTATTTTCCAGTTCATAATTTATCTCTTCAGCTGTATCTAATCTATTTCATCCATCTGATGAGATGTTTATACCACTGATGATCTTTCATTTATAAAAATTCTATTTAGGTTTTTTTTTCAAAATTTTGGACATTTATATTTTATGTTAAATTTTATTTGTTGAGATTATTACAGATGTCCCTCTTTTTTCCCCCCATTGTCCCTCTCTACCGGGTTCCTGACCCCTCCCTGCCCCACCCCAGGCCTTCGCCACCTTATTGTCTGTGTCTATAGGTAATGCATATATGTATATAAGATCTTTGTTTAATCTCTTCCTGCTACCCACGCCCCTTCCCTCTGAGAACTGTCAGTCTGTTTCATTTCCATGCCTCTGATTTCTATTTTATTCACCAGTTTATTCTGTTCATTAGATCTCTTATTTATTTATTTTGATTTTTAGATTCAATTGTTGATAGGTATGTATTTGTTGCCATTTTAATGTTCATATTTCTTCTTCTTCTTCTTCTCCTCCTCCTCCACCTCCTCCTCCTTCTCCTTCTTCTTCTTTGAGAATACCCTTCAACATTTCATATAATACTGGTTTAGTGGTGATAAATTCCTTTAGCTTCTTGTCTGTGAAGCTCTTTATCTGACCTTCAATTCTAAATGATAGCTTTGCTGGGTAGAGTAATCTTGGTTGTAGGTTCTTGCTATTCATCATTTTGAGTATTTCTTATCACTCCCTTCTGGCCTGCATAGTTTCTGTTGAGAAATCGGCTGACAGTCGTATGGACATTCCCTTGTAGGTAACTAACTGCTTTTCTCTTGCTGCTTTTAAGGTTCTCTCTTTGTCTTTAGCCCTTGGCATTTTAATTATGATGTGTCTTGGTGTGGGCTTCCTTGGGTTCCTCTTGTTTGGTACTTTCTGTGCTTCCTGGACTTGTAAATCTATTTCTTTCACCAGGCAGGGGAAGTTTTCTGTCATTATTTCTTCAACTAGGTTTTCTTTTTTTATTATTTTATTTTATTGATTTTTTACAGAGAGGAAGGGAGAGGAATAGAGAGTTAGAAACATCGATGAGAGAGAAACATCGATCAGCTGCCTCCTGCACACTCCCCACTGGAGATGTGCCTGAAACCAAGGTACATACCCTTGACTGGAATTGAACCTGGGACCCTTGAATCTGCAGGCTGATACTCTATCCACTGAGCCAAACTGGTCAGGGCTCAACTAGGTTTTCAATATTTTGCTCTCTCTCTTCTGGAACCCCCATAGGGTGAATGTTGGTATGCTTGACGTTGTTCCAGAGGCTCTTTACACTATCTTCATATTTTTGGATTCTTTTTGCTTTTTTGATTGAGTGTATTTTGCTTCCTCATATTTCAAATCATTGATTTGATTCTCAGAATCCTCTACTCTGCTGTAAATCCCTGTACATTATTCTTTATTTCAATCAGTGTATGCTGAATTTCTGACTGGCTCTTTTCCTTTTGTTTTACTTTTATTTTATTTTATTTTTTGGAGGTTTCTAGAAGATTCTTTAGTAACCTTATAACCATGGGTTTGAACTCTATATTCAGTAGTTTGCTTTCTCCCATTTCTTTCATTTTTGACATGTTTCTTTGTCTCCACATTTTGGCTGCTTCCCTGTGTTTGTTTCTATGTATTGGGTAGAGCTGCTATGTTTCCTTGACTTGGTAGAATGGCCTTGTGTAGTAGGTGTCCTATAGGGCCCAATGGCTCAGCCTCCCCAGGCACCTGAACTGGGAGCTGTAGGTGCAACCCTTTATGGGCTGTGAGCATAGTCTTATAGTTGAGACTTGATTGCTGTTGGTGTCACTGGGGAGAATTGACCTCCAGGCCAGTTGGCTATGAGGGCCAGCTGCAATTACAGTGGGAGAGCTGCTATGCAGGAGACACCCCTATGGGGCAGGACTTGCTTCAGTGGGGCTTTGGTACTCACTGAGTCTCCTCCTGAGTATGTTCCTTATGAATGTGTAGAGTTGTAATCTGGTATGGTCTGACACTGACTACTGGGTACACTGGCTCTTGGGTCTCCAGGGAGGTGCAAAGTCAGCCACTGCCTGGGGCCACTCAGCAAGAACTACAGAGAGATCTGCAGATTCCTCCTCTTTGTATTGGGTCTGGAAGTATCTGGATGAATCCCAGCTATGAAACAAGGCAGGCTGATGCTGGTACCAGGTCTTGGGCCTTTTATTGATAGGTTTGGGGCTCCCTGACCAGATGCAGCTTATCTGAGATTTTAGCCTGAGCAAGGACAGGTCATTCATATGCAAAAGTGGCTGCACACAGCTTGGGTGGGGTTGTAAACTGGATGAGGTGGAGTCTTAGGGAATCACCAGGGCAGAGAAAACAGAAATGGCTGACCAGGGAGCTCCCAGCATAGGAACAATGATCCCTGTAAACACCTCCATCTGAGAGAAAGCCGCCTCTGAGTTCCTGCCCTGATGCCAGACAATCCAGTTTCTCCTCATATGTGTTAGTGTCCCTCAAAGCCTCGCCCTGATAGAGCTCAGAGGAATCGGGACCTTGTAAATTCAGTTCATGCACTGGCCTTTTTAAGAGGGACAGCTGGGTCTCTAGCAGCCTCTGTGTCAGTGAGCCCCAATCTGCACTGGTTTTTACAGCTCATAGTTCTTACTACTCATATGGACTTCTTTTCCCAGCTTTGGGACCCTGGGCTGGGGGTCTGGTGTGGGGCTGGGACCCCTTGCTCCTCCAGTGGCTTCTGCAGAGATGATCTTCCTCCTGATTAAAAAAGTGGCACACGTGGAAGCTGGACCAGCCTGTTTCACACCTCTGCACCTCCTACTAGTCTCAGGGTGCTTTCTTCCTTACTTCTCTAGTGGTAGGACTTCCATTCAGCCAGCTTTCCAGTGGTTCTGGATGATGGTTGTTCTGTATTTTAGTTGTAATTTTGAAGTGGTTATGGGAGGCAACTAGTACAGGCAATTACCTATGCCACCATCTTCCTCTTAGGTGGGCATTTTGATTATTCTACATGCGTGTGTGTGTGTGTGTGTGTGTGTGTGTGTGTGTGTGGTGTGATCCTGTGATTCCACATTGTATTTCTTTAAACGTGTCTATGTGATTACTGTATGTCCTGTATTTGGTAATTCCAATACCCAAATTATATGTCTAAGGTACCTAAATATATTTTTTATTATATTGCCGACTTTCACTCATAGTGGCTTATTTCCTTATAGTCTGGTGATCACTGATTGTGAGCTCATTTTTTGCTGTTGTTGAATTTAATCTGTGGGAAGCTTAAGAGCCTAATTGATGCATTCCTACTCAAGTGCATTGGTTTCTGCCAGGAGTCAAGAGCTGCTATTAGCTGGAACTACTCTATCCACCTTACTAGTAAAGAGACCTTGGTGCAATGCAGGGATATCAAGTTAAGTTCGCTCACCTTGCCTCTGCCCTACACCGAATTTGCCTATCACCGTGCTTATTTCAACATTTAGCCTCACTTCCCTGTTTACCTGCTAGTTAGCACTCGATGCTTTATTTTCAGTTTCCCAGTGTCTTGTTTCTTCGTGTTTTTTTGGGTTGTTTTTTTTTGAGATTTCCCTCACCTTCTAACAAACCCAGCAATGCATTAAAAATAATGGTTTGTTTGTTTTGTTTTTGTAATTCAGGCAGAATCTATTTGAATTTTAGTGGGAGGGCCTTTTGGGGGCCCAAGTCTGCTGTCTCAACAAAGTGGAAATCCCAGGATGCTATTGTTATCCCCATTTTGCAGAGGAAAAACTGAGGCTCAGAAAATTAAATGCCTCGCTCAAGGTTATACAGCAACCAGTGGCAGGGTCAAGACTAGAACCCATGTGTCTGACTCCAGAGCTTGAGCCTCAGTGTTTGATCAGAGGTTTGTTGTCCCCAAAGAAGAATGTGCTTATAGGTGTGCAGCCTCAGAGCCTGTGGTGCAGGCCCAGCTCAGCACTCTGGGACGAACAGACAAGCTTCCACTGGGGAAAGAATGAGCAGACCCAGTTGGGCCTGGAGTGGGCAGGCCCCAGCCATCCGACACAGGCTGCCTTCTCAGCACCAGTTCGGCCAGAGCCTGTCTGGGGGTACTCAGCCCACAGCTCCCACCCGGGAAGGGAGCCAGCAGGCTCTTCCTGTGCTCAGGTTTCCATGACAACCAGTCACCCTAATATGATGAGAAGCAAAAGCCACAGGCAGCGAGTGGGACATTCCTGAATCTTTTGAGTCCTTATTATAGAAGGTCTTCTGCAGCCTTGGAGGCAGTGTGAGGAGGGCTCAGAGGAAAGAGAATTTGTAGGAAAGAGTCATGTTCAAACAAGTCCACAGTGCCACTCACCAGCCCTTTTCTCCTTACCCAGCCCGCCATTAAGATGGCCCCGGGGTCTTGGGTCTGAGGAAGTCCAGAAACACACTGGAGGTAGTCGGATGCTAGGTCCCAACAAGTACCACTTTCCCCAAATGGGGGTCCCTGCCCTCCATGAGCAATGAGCCTAGTGCTAAACTCGGACAGGTCCGATTACCACCGGGGGCCGAGGCACACAGAGGCTGTGAGGGCACAGAAGACAGATTTCTTTCGGGCGACTCCCCACAGCAGAGCTGCTTGGACTGGGCCCCAAAGGCTGATGGGAACCTGGCCCCGTAGAGAAGGCAGAAAGGGCATTCCGAGCAGAGGGAACCACACGCAATAGGCTCAGAGCACCAAGGAGCAAGGTCGCTTTAGTACAACCAGGCGAGGGAGCGAAAAAGGCAGCACCGAGGGGAGGCGGGCCGCAGCTTGAAGGGCCTTGAATGTGATGCTGAGAACTTTGGCTTTTTCCTGGGAGCAGCAGGCAGATGGCATGGCCCAAATGTCATCGCAGCATCGAGGATGGCTAGGAGCCAGAGAACCCAGCAGGGACCCCGTTGAAATGCTGCAAGGAGAGACCACAATAATGAGGCAATGGCTGCAGGAGGAGGGATAGGAAGGGGCGGCAGGTTTGAGAGCTCTTTAGGAGCACCAATCGACAGGACTTGAGGGATTGGATGCGAGGAGTGTGAAGAGGATGAGACAGGGGGCAGGAGCAGGGGTGGGGGCAGGGGAGGGCGGCCCTATGAAGCCCTGGCTGGGTCACAGGGAGGTGACCAGTTTTCCTCATAAAGATGCCAGTGGCTGAGCTCCCCGGAGTGTGATATGCAGGACGTTTCCTCTCCAGGTCAACGGAGGAAAAAATGTTTCAGAGCTTCTTCAGCCTGAGGCTTCAGCAGCTTCCACTACCAGGGGGCGGTTCCAGCGGCTGCTTGTCTCTGCCTCCCCTCCCCCATGCACACAACCCCTGCTCTGAACCACGCCAGCCCTGCAAGGAGCAAGGCAGGCAGTCGGTTCTCCCAGGGCTGGTCCCTCATTCCAGGCCGATGAAGCCGCATTTCCGTTTCCTACCCTGTTTCCTTCTGGTTATGTGCTCATCACAACGTTATATCCAGTTATATCCACACTGCTGGGCCGTGCAGCCTGGGACTCAGTACAAAGAGGTAAACTGGAGAGAAATCAAGGTGACAGGGGCAAGTCTAAGAAAGGTGGCTCTGGAGTCAGACTTGGAACTGTGTGCAAATCCCACCTCTCCCCTAACCGGCTGTGCCTCCCCATGGACAGGACCTCACGTACTCCTCGCCCTTCTGCTCCCTCACGCCCCCTCTCCTGTGCACACTCATCTCCATTGCATGCTCCCGCTTCTCCCTCAGCCCCTGGGACCACACCCCTCTCCTGCCCACACCTGCAACTGCCCCACCCAGACTAATTCTGGAAAGGAGTCAGGGGCTCCTGAGCCAACAGCATTGGGGTCCAATGGCCCCCCACTCCCCTCCCTTTGTCTCCAGCCCCCAACCGATCTCCAGGCAGGTGCCAGGCCTGGCCATCAGGGGCCAGAGCTGGTGCCTGGCTGGTCTGCACGGTGCACTGGTACATTTGACCCTGACTTAGGACTTGGGGGGGGCACCATTCTGCCCCCAGGGGAAGCTGGGGTGAGGATGGCAATGCAACTGGGGTTTCAATGCGGGTATTCATTTCTGTTTCTCTTATTGCCTCTCCAGCAGCACCTCCTCACTCTTTTCCCCCCCAACCCCTAAAAGTGGGAGGAGGGAGGTGTGGCCCGCGAAGGAGCCCGGAAAGGGGTGGGGCTAGACCGGGGAAGCTCCGAGCAAGCCCCGCCCCATGGACCCCGCCGGCTCGGACCCCAGCAGGGAAGGCCCGGGGAACCAGAACAGGGGGGCAGGCTGGGCGCCTGG
>PVJC01015978.1:23059-34396 GCA_004026665.1 Murina feae
CCCCCCCCCCCCCCGGCTTTTCCGGGTGTCCGATGGCGCTTCTGGTTCCCGATGCACCCCCTCCGCGCCATCTGCGAGCCCCCACACCCAGCCCTGCGCCGCCCGGTGATGGATGGAGCCTTCAGGGAGCGCGGGCACAGCGCGGGCGGAAATGAAGAGGATAAGATCTGCGCGCAGAGCCGCCGACACGGTGACATCCGCGCTCGCCGCGCTCCGGGTGATGGATGGGGCCGAGCAGCCCGCCCCCGCCCCCACCACACACACATGCACACACATGTACACACGCTCCCAGAAGCACCGCACTGCGGCCACACACGCGGCAGGCCGGCGCCCCGCACACTCGGCGCCCCCAGCGCCCTGGCCGTGCCCGCGGCATAGAAGGGACTGTCCCTCGCCCCCGACACGCTCCAGCAGGTCCTCGCCCTGGCGCTCCCGCGAGCAGGGCTGTCCTGAGCGCACGCCACACCTCACACGTGTGCCCACCCGACTGCCTCTGCCTGTGCACACGCACACACATCCAGGCAGGCTCGACCCTCTCGCCCCCAACACGATGCTTCCAGAGGCTCTCGGACCAGCGCAGGAAGAGGGCGTGACCACCGGGAATCTCAGCCCTGGACCGCGCTCTCGGCCCAGGAGCGGGACTACAGTTGCTTCTGGAGTTCATGGTTTTGTTTGGCATGAGCAGGGATAGGGGCAGTGCTGGTACTGTCCAAACATGCGCCGCCGCCCCCCCCCCCGCGTTGCCATGGTTACCATCTTCCTAGCTCCATCTCACAGCAACCTCTCGTTGCCATGGTTGCACACACTGCATCCCCTCCCCTCCTCTGCAGAGCTACCATTTGCTTGCCATCACCGTTCACTCCTTCACTCCTTCGTGTGTTCACTCCTCCCCTCATTCTGCTCCTCAGCTGGGCATCAAGACGAGTAAGCCGGCGCCCGCCTTTGGGAGTGCAAGCAGAACGGGGGAGAAAGGGCAGCCAACCGCCATGTCCATGCTGCAGAGCTCTGACGATTAGGCCTTGACACAGAGATGGCTTGGTAGAGAAGATGCTCAAGGGACACCAAGCAGGGAGGGCGACAATAAAAAGACAGGCATGCAGCCATCGACAGCATCACGGCCGCCGCGTGCTTTCCCTGGCGGGCCAGGCCGCAGGGACACGCTGCTGCCACGCAGGGAAGGAGCTTCAAGGACCAGCATCCCTGTGGCGCGGCCCTGGCGTCTGACGGACCTGGACCCGATCCTGACTTTCCACCTCTGAGCGCAGGGACTTCGGGCGCGTCGTCGCTGCCCAGCGGCTCTTCCGCAAGTGGCGTGGAAGTGGGTCCTACTAACCACGCAGAGGCGCTTTGGAGAACCCCCAACAGGAACACTTCTGGCCTCTAGGAGGAGCTCAGGTTCCTCTCTTCCCTGATCTACCGCCTAACGCCAGCCCCCAAAGGAACCAAGGCGGGTGGTTAGAGCCAAGGAAATCACTGGGGGATGAAATCTGGGAGTGGGGCGTTCCTGGGAGTAAGTCCAGCAGTGTGCAGCTCTCCTTCGTCCCCAGCTGCCTCTGGAAGGAAAGGAGCCCACCCGTGGGGATGTGCTGGCTGTGTCAAGGCCAGGGCTGCCTCCCCAAGGCTCACTGGTGTGGTTATGTGAACCCAAGGCTTCAGATGACTGCTCTTTAACTAGCATTATCCCAACAGAGGGCCTTGTTGACGTGTGAACGCCTGGAAAACCCCAAGTCGCTGGCTTGGGTTTGAATATTGGAACAGAGGATTCTAATGTGCACCCTGGTTGATTTCCCAGGATATCTTGGCTGCTGAGGCCCCTAGGACCGGGAATTAGTGGGCGTCTTTGACTCTGTCTATGCTATCCCCCTCGCCGCCGCCACCACCACCACATGGCTATCCCGAGAGCCACCGTGCTCTTCCGTGACTCAGTTGATTGATCCAGAAATGGGCAGTTGACCCAGGAAAAAGCAAGCAGAATCCTTCCCTGGGACTTCCACACACTATTTCATTAGCTTTAAATATAAAGTATATAATGTCTGTGGAAGAATAGAAAGTGATATGATAAAACACTTGTGGTCATCACCCATATTTAGCAATCATTAACATTTTGCCATATCACTTCTCTTCCTGACCCCTCCCCTTTGTAAATTATTTTTTTATTGATTTCAGAGAGAAAGGGAGAGGGAGAGGGAGAGAGATACATCAATGATGAGTGAGAACCATTGATCGGCTGCCTCCTGCACACCCCACATTGGGGATCAAGCCCACAACCTGGCATGTGTCCTGACCAGGAATCGAACCATGACCTCCTGGATCATAGGTCAACCACTGAGCCACACCCAGCCAGGCTGTATAGCTTCTTTGGTGAGATGTATATTAAGGCCTTTTACCCATTTTTTAATCGGGTTGTTAGTTTACTTATTCAGTTTTAAGACTTCTTTGTATAACAGTCCTATATCAGATGTGTCTTTTGCAAATATTCTCTCCCAGTCTGTGGTTTGTCTCCTAATTCTCTTGATATTGTCTTTTGCAGAGCAAAAGTTTTGTTTTAATGAAGTCCAGCCTATGAATTATTTCTTTGATGAGTCATGTCTTTGATATTGCACTTTTTTTTTTTAAGTACAAAATCAGAGGGATTGCTTCTAACATTTCACCACTTGCAATCTTTGTGGCAGGGTTTTAGTAGTTTTTTAAAAAGTGTTTTTAATCTTCATAGCATTCTAAGAGATTAAATATTGGTTTGTCTCCTCCTATTGAGATTTATTTTTAATCAGTTAATGTGGTGACTTTCACCAATAGATTTACTAATATTAAACGATCCATGTTTTCCTGGGATGAATTTGGTTTAGTGTTGGTGTATATTTAGTATAAAATTTAGGATTCATTTTGTCATCATTTTAAAAGGAATTTTGATTCTATGACCCAAAGTGAGATTGGTCTACCATTTTTCTTCATCACAGTTTTTTACAACTCTGGTATCAAGGTTATCTGGGCTACATGAAAAGAGATAGAGGTGAGAGTTTTTTCTCTTTCTACTCATGAAACCATTGAAGACAGGAGTTACTGTCTTAAAATTTTGGTAGAACTCACCTGAAAAATCTCCAAGTTCTGATGTGTTTCCATTATAGGCTCAATTCTCGAGTAGTGACAGGTCTATTTGAATTTTCTATTTTTTTCTGAAGGTAGTATTGATCAGATGTCTGTTTCAGACAAGTTTCTAAATATATTGACATAGAATGTTTAAAGTATTCCCTTCTAATCCATTTCATCTCTGCTGTGTTTGTATTTACATCTTTCTTCAAATTTCTTTCTCTATTTCCCTTTCACTAACATTGCCAGAGGATGTCTAGTCTATTAGTTTTTTGGAAGTGCTAACTTCTGATTTTGTCGGTAATTCCTACTGCTTTGCCTTCTAGTTCATTTTCCTACTTTCTTGAGTTGGAAAGTTGGTTCAACTCTTTTCAGTCCCTGTGGCTTTTCTAGTAAAGGTGTTTTCAGGCTATAACTTTATCTCTAAGCTCCACTTGGGTGGCAACCCATGAGTTTTGACATGTCGAGTTTTAATTGTTCAATTAAAAATATTTGTAATTGATGTTATAATTTTCTTTAATTCATTAGTTATCTGGAGATGTGTTTTCCACTCTGGCTAACCTTTTATTATTAAATTCCAATTTCATGAGGCCTGTGTAATAGTGTTTCTTTGTTATTTTTTGAGTCTTTTATGTGTTAGAATGAGCCTGGATTCATAAGCATTCCACATATGCATGAAGACTGTATGTTTTCTTTATTTGCTATATTCAGAATTCTACATGGGTTCTTTATACTAAGCTTGTGAATTCTGTTGTCTAGTTTGCTATATCTTCTTTATCCTTACTAGTTGTTTTTTTCTTATTCCATCTGAAATGTGTTAAAATCTCCCAATATAATTGGTAATTGGTTAATTTTTTTCTTAATGTTCTCTAGGCTACATCAAGTTCAGTGTTACATTTGCCTGAGAAGTTGTCCTTTTTAGCATTAATTATCGCCTGCTTTTCTTAATATTGCTCTTTTCTCTAAAGTTTATTTTGTTCGGCATTAACCTTGTTGTACTAGTTCCCTTCAGCTCAGTATCTAGTTATTACCGTGTATTTCTTTCCCTACTTTTACTAAGCCCATTTCATTCCTTTAGGTTTGTCTCTTATAAATAGGATATTTTTTAACCAACCTGAAAAACTCAGTCTTTTAATGGGCACATTTATTTGTGCATATTGTGATTATTATTGTATTTGTAATTATTTATAACAGCTGTTTAGCATCTGTGTGATTTTTCACTATGTTTTGCTCTATTCTTTCCCTCTTTTTAAATTGAATTAATCATTTTCCTTTTCTCTTTTATTGGTTCATAAGTTATATTTTCTATCTATTTTATTTGAGTAATTATCCTTACACACCTTAACATATATGAGCCATTGATGTGACAAAGGTGAGTTAATGATCAATATCTCCATCATTTTCCATAATAAGGACTAATATTTTTAATTTATATATCGGCTCCATCATCTATGTGTTAATGTCTAGCATTTAGTGTCACCATTTTTAATTCTCCCATTAGCTAGCTAGTTGTTTTACAGCTCAGACACACCATATTTTACCAAACCTAAGGTGTCATCAATTGTAAGAAACACTGTTATTTCATCTATCTCCAAGAAAGAAAAGAGGGTGACATCAGCAAAAATGACAATGTAAGGACCTCTGGAAATTCCCTCCCCCATAAAAAGCCAGGAAAACACTGGCAAAAATGTCAGAAACAACTTTTTCAGAACTCTGGAAGTTCACCGAAGCCCTGCAGCTCTCCGGGAAGCACGCCTTTCAGAAACAAACAACAGCGAAAACCAATGTCCGAGTCTCAGTAAGAACAGCACATTCATAGCATTTTAACTTGTCCAGGGACCAGGACCATTACAGGCACTCAAGGTGGGCTGTGCTAGACAAGGTAAAAGGGGATTTCATTGGTGTGTTCATTGTGTTCATTTCTTTCTTTTTTAGAGAGAGAGTAGATGGGAGGGAAGGAGAGGAGAGGAGAGGAGAGGAGAGGAGAGGAGAGGAGACATCAGCATGAGAGCGACACATCAATTGGTTGCTCCCCGCATGCCCCTTGTCCAGGAATGGAACCAGTGAGCCTTCAGTGCGCAGGCTGATGCTCTAACCCCCAAGCAGCTCTGGCCAGGGCATTACATTCATTTCATTGATGCATATGGAGGTCATGGTCAGGAGAGGGCAGGAAGGGGAACTTGTAGCAAAGCCAACTTACCACACTAGTACGCCTGCCTGGTCACCTGTGGCCACCTGAGCCGGGTGCCCACAGCCCGTTCGTTGAGGATGTTGAGGCAGCAGATAAAAAAGGAAGGAAACTTCAATTTTATAATAGAGTTGGAGAAAGGGTCAGGGAGAAGGTGAAAGGGAGAGGCTGAACCTGCTGCATATGGCGTGAGCTCAGTGACATGCACCAGGGGTCTTTCTGCTTTCCTCTCTCCCTTCTTTCCTTCACTTTCTCTTCCCTCTCCTCCCTCCCTCCCTTCCTCCCTTCCTCCCTCCCTCCCTTCCTCCCTTCCTTCCTTCCTCCCTCCCTTCCTTCTTCCTCCCTCCCTCCCTCCATTCCTCCCTCCCTTCCTTCTTCCTCCCTCTCTCCCTCCATTCCTCCCTCCCTTCCTTCTTCCTTCCTCCCTCCCTCCCTTCCTCCTTGGCCCCTCTCCAGGAGAGATGAGGAAGCTGGGCCGTCCGTGGCTCAGTGGTTAGCCATTATATATTACTGGTCACATATTTTACACTCAGCAACATGAAAAAAGGGCATAAAACTGCAATTAAATGTCTGAACTGTTGCTATTTTGGAAATTAAAACAGCCTACATTATCCTCGGTGCAACTCCGATTACTGACTCAGGGCTGAGGAGCAGTTATTCCCACCACTTTAACCGACTTCTTCCCCATAAAAGCCCGTGGTTAATGGGTCCCCGGGGACCTCTGAAAATAACAAGATCTGTAATAAAGAAATTAATAACATGCAGAGCAGGCCACAGCTAAGAAGCTTTTTAGAATATATTAATGGTTCTGTTTTGAATGAGGAATATTTGCACCCAGATACCTCCTGTCTTTGGTTTCTAGTTGGTGCCAGGGGGCAGGGTTGCCCTCAGTGGAGGGGAAGTCGGCTACCCCTGGAATCAGCCCCCTGCAGAGCAATGGCAGTCCCTAGTCTGCCTCCTTCTTGCCTCCCTCCTATCTCTGTCTCCATCTGTCTGCCTTTCTTCTTATGGCCTTGTCCCCTCTCTCTGCTCTGCCCATCTGCCTTTATGTCAGATTCCTTCTTTCCATCACTGTGTCTGTGCCTGTCCCTGTCTCTCCCTCTCACTTAGTTTTTTCTCTTTTCAGTTCACACTCTATCCCTTCCTCAATTCTCCTCCAATGCAATGCTTCTCTGTGACTTTTTACATTTCTATGTATCTGTCTATCATCTCTGTATCATCTATCATCTGTCTATCACCTACCTATCACCTATCTATCTATCTATCACAATGCATCCTCTACCTATCATCTGTCTATCATCTCTCTGTCTACCTTTCTGAGCTGTGGGACCTTTTAGCAAATCACTGAAACTCCAAGTCTCTGTTTCTTCATCTGAAAAATGGGGGTACCACGGGGCGGTAAACAAATGGTGCCATTTTTGCAACCACATGGCATGGCAAATGGAAAGCAGAAATCTTTTGCAGGTGGCTCTGCAGCTCCTCTTATCCAGCAGTGCCCCGTTCTGCATCCTTTGAATCTGGGCTGGTCTTACGACTTGCTATCAGCAGGGGAACTCAGTGGGGTGGCCGCATGCCAGTGCTGAGCCTGGCCCTCGCCCCTGGGACCCAGGTCATTGCCATAGCATAAGCCTGGGCTAGCCTGCCCCGGGGTGCATGCTGTGTGGGCAGAAACAAGCTGTCCCAGCCGAGCCACGGGGGCCAGCCAGCCCCCCACCAACAAGGCCACTGGCCACAGACCCGTGGGTGAGCCCAGCCCTGGTCGACAGAACTGCCTCGCTGAGACCAGCCCAAACCGCTGACCTGCAGGATCATGAGCAAACACACAGACTTTGTTTCTTACCATCTTCACGCCTCCCATGCGTGAGGAAGTAGTGTGGGGTGTACACACCGGTGGCATTGGAGCTCCCGCACTCCTTCATCTCCCGGAACTGAACCTCTGCACCCACTCCCCAGTTCCTCACTCCCCGGCCCCAGCCCCTGGAAACCGGCATCCTACTTTCTGCTTCCACAGATTTCTCTTCTCCAGGTACCTCATCTAAGTGGAATCGTACAGTATTTGTCTTGTTGTATCTGGATTATGTCACTTAGCATAATGTCCTTGAGGTTCGTGTTTTGATGTTTTAGGCCATGAAATTTCGGGCTAGCTTGTGATTCAGCGAAAGGTAACTGATAAGCATGACTTCCTCTTTTTTTTTAATTTTTAGAATTTATTTTATATGTATATAGTTTTTCTGTTGATAGTATTACAGATGTCCCCCATTTTCTCCCCCTTATCTCCTCTCCGCCCAGCCCCTGTCCGCACCCTCCTCTCCCCATGCCTAGCCTTCACCGCCCTATTGTCCGGGCCCATGGGCTATGCGTAAAAGTGTGTAAGTTCTTCCATTTATCTCTCCTCGCCCCTCCACCCCCACAATGCATAGGTATGTCAGTCTGTCCCATGCCTCCATGCTTCAGGTCTTACGTTGTTAGTCAATTCATTTTGTTCATTAGATTCCATGAATAAGTGAGATCACGTGATATTTGTCTTTCTCTGACTGGCTTATTTCACTTAGCATACTATTCTCCAGGTTCATCCAGGGCATGCTTTCCTCTTTAGTCACGCATGTGCACATGCACACACAAACACACACAAACCACATATGCGCGTGAGCATGCACTCACACACTTTTGCTCCCGTTGATTGATCAGAATGTTTTTTTAAATATATTTTATTGATTTTTTACAGAGAGGAAGGGAGAGGGAGAGAGAGTTAGAAACATCGGTCAGCTGCCTCTTGCACACCTCCCACTGGGCATGCGCCCGCAACCAAGGTACATGGCCTTGATCAGAATCGAACCTGGGACCCTTGAGTCTACAGGCTGATGCACTGAGCCAAACCAGTTAGGACAGAATGGTTTTTTACTTTGTCCTCTACTAGGCAAAAAGTTTGAAAATCCCTCGGTCCCAGGCCTGACCTGTAACAATAACAATGACAGCAGCCATCTCTGCCATTTGTGAAGGGATTGCCAGGGGCAGGGCACTGGACTCGTCCCCTGGCATCAATCCACACAAAACCCTATACCATGGGAGCCTCAGTGTCTCCATTTTACAAGTGAGGGTGCCAAGGCACAGAGAGGTGAGTGACAGAGAGGACGAGCTGACACAGACCTCTGCTCTCAGCCCAGCCTGGCACCTGCAGTCCTGCCCTGGAGAGGGACACCCTTCCCTCCGCTGCTCTCACCCCGGGGCCTTTGTACCAAAGAAACATTCCTGGTGCCACATGTCCCTGAATCTCCCAAGCACAGTCCTGTGCAGGTGAAGAAACAGAGTCTCCAAGAGATCTGGGGCCTCCCTCCACCCCGGCCACCCAGGGTGTGGGCAGAGCAGAAAAGAGTTCGCTTCTCCTGTCCACCCCCCACCCCCCCACACACACACACCACACACACACCCAGGCTTCTCTGTGAAACCTTCCGCCAGCCCGCACCTCATCAGGTATTTATGGTTTTGCCTGTAAAAGGACAAGCCATCCCGATAAGATAGAAACATTTTATGGGGCAACAAAAATATAGATAAAATTTTATAGTGCAAATAGGGAGGAGGAAGGTATTAAGTTCCACAAACACCTTTAAATTTTAAACAGCCCCATTGCAGGGTCCCTGGAGCCACACTTAAATAATGGATCAGAAAGGGGATAAATCTCCTCCGTCCCCTGGGTGACAGTGGGAGAGACCTGATCGACAAACAGACAGGAAGGGGGGCCGGGCCGCCCGGCGCAGTGCGGGCCCTGGCGGGCCGCATGCGGGCAGAGAGCCTTGTCTTTATTGTACTTATAAAATATACATGGCCCTTTATTGAATTGCCTGCTGTCGAAATCTGCAAGAATGTTATTGCCTTTTACTGTCCTGGAGAGAAGCAGAGCAGCAACATCTGTGTAATTTCATAAGATGCAGGAGCCATAAATCTGATTGTGCCGGATATAAGATCGATCGTAAAAAATCACGCATTGAACAGAGATCAGGGTGCTGGGAAGCAGCAGGGGCTGCAGCAGCTTGGGGGACGCTGATCCGAACCCCCACGTACCGTCCTAGGTGGGGCTCTGACCAGCAGGTGCTTTGGGGAGGCAATGCCCTCTCTGTGGGGTCAGAGCCTCACTGAGGACCCAGTATGGGGTCAAAACCCTCCACGGCCCATGGGAGACCTGCCCACTGGGGGGAAGCCAGAGCTAGAAGGGCCCCAGCATCCATAAGAGGAGCAGAGGGATGTAGACCCGCTCATAGGCACCCCAAGTTTGGAGACACACCGACTTACGTGGGGACACGAAGCTCCAAAGACACACCCTCTCCAACCCCTGTTCCAACCTCCCTCACTCCACCAACCACAACAACCCAGAACCTGGTCCTTCCAGCTACCACTTGCTTTATATCTTCATAAAAAGCACAGTTATCTTGGATATATATATTGTAGATATTTGGAATGGAGACAACAAATAAAACCCCTCTTCCCTTCCGAGCTTGGAACCAATGGGAAATGAGACACAGGCAGATCGAACAGCAGCTGTGGAGGGCGTGGCAAACGGGTGACTCACTGGGCCTCCTCCTGCACCTTCCGAACTGAATTGCCCCTCAGCAGGGGCAGAGCTTTTCCAGGAAGCTTGCACCACTCCACCAGGGGCAGGCCAGCGTGCAACCTCCCTGCAGGCAGGGCCATGGATGCGGACAGCCCAGCTCCTGGCCCCTCGCGAAGCCATCACGTCTCCGCTCCGCTGGGGCAGGGTCCGTGAGGGATGCAGATAGGAGCCAGGAGTGTTCCTCGGGAAATGAGAGTGACCACAGCGGTGAGAGTCTCCCTCCCCGCCTCGCCCCTGAGATGCAGCTAAGAAACTCATCAGGAAGTGGGAAAGGGTGGGAAGGTGTGCACAGGACTCCTGGGCTCCGAATGCCTGCAAAGTCCCTTTTCCTGTCAGTCGCAGCTGCTCTTGCCCTGTCATCATGTGGCAAGGGGTGAGTTCCTGAAGATCAAGAAAGTGATACAGAGACAGGAGTTGGTTGCTCCCAAGGAGATGATCTCCCGGCAGCACTTGCTCTACCCACTATCTGCTGCTGCGTCACCAATGACCCCAAACACAGGGGCTTGAAGCAAAGACATTTAACTCAGCTTCCGTAGGTCTGGACTCCTACGAGGTGTGGCTTATCTGGCCTTCAGGCTCAAGGTCACTCACAGGCTACAGTCATCTTGTGGCTCAACTTCATAGACACGGACAACAGTATGCTGATGACCAGAAGGGAAGGGGGGCGGGGACAGGCAGGAAGTGATGGAAAGAGACTAGACATTGGGTGGTGAGCACACAATAGAATATACAGATGATGTATTCTAGAATTGTACCCCAGGAACCTATATCATTTTATTAACCAATGTCACCCCAGTAGAGTCAATTAAAAAAAAAAAAAAGATGGCAACCACGAGAGAGGAAAGCCTGCCTGCCAAGAATACTGAACTGGAAGGACAGAGGGAACTTCAACGCTGTTGTCAATCACTGGGTCGCCACCACAGACAGCCACCTTTCTTGAGACTTCGTTTTATTTCATGAGAAAATAAAGTCTTTATTTGAGCCAGTGTTTGCCGGGTTCTCCGTTACCCACACAGCCAGACACAGCCTCCCTCTGGGTGAGAGTGGCAGCCGACAGAGACAATTGCGGCTTTGAAATGGGGTCCCCTTCTGTGAGGCGATGCCGGGCCCGGTGCACAGATGCGAGAAGGCAGAGAGCGATGAAGCCATGTTGAAAGGCGTGCCATCCGGTTTGGCAGGAGTGATGGACTGTCGGTGGAAGGATGAACTGGTTTAGCCCGACTGAGAGTAATTTAGCTGTAACTATCATACTAGGGAGTACATAAAGTCTCTGACCTAGAAACCTCACCTCTATAAATCTGTCCCTCAGAAATAATCACTTGCGGGTGTAATGCGATAAGCGTAAGAATGTTCATCGCAGCATTGCTTATAAGAGCAAAAACTGGAGGCAATCTCTATTTCCACCAGCAGGTGCACAGCGAAATAAATTGTGGTCGCGGTCTGTGCCGTCCAGCGC
>PVJC01015979.1:0-34306 GCA_004026665.1 Murina feae
CAAGTGAATAAAAAATCTGATGAACAGAATAAACTGGTGAATAGAATAGAATCAGAGGCATAGAAAGGGAGTGGACTGACAATTTTCGGGGGTTAAGGGTGTTGGGGATGCGTGAAGAGACTGGACAATAATTGTACACCTATGGATGAGGACAGTGGTGGGGCAAGGACAGAGGTTGGGGTGGGAAATGGGAGGAGGGAAGCTATGGGGGAAAAAAGAGGAACAACTGTAATAATCTGAATAATAAAGATTAAAAAAAAATTACACCAGCGTAGTATTCTATATCCCACTTACCACGTAAAAAATATCCTAGTAAAAATTACATAACATAAAATTTATCATTTTAACCATTTTTAAGTGTACAATTCAGTGGCATTAACTACATTCACAATGTTGTGCAACCATCTATTTCCAGAACTTCTTCATCATCCTAAAGAGAAACTCTGCATCCATTAAACAATAACCTCCCATCCCAACCCCACCCCCAAGTCCCTGGGTAACCCTTTCTATCTCTATGAATTCCATATTGACTTTTTATTTCTATGTTGAAATAATATCTTGTATATACGAGTTAAATAAAACATGTTATTAAAATTAAGTTCACCTTGTTTCTTTTTATATTTTTAATGTGGCTACTAAAAAACTTTAAATTACTTATGGGATTCACATATTTCTACTGGACAGTGTTATGCTAGAGCATAATGTACAAGTAAGAAAACAGATGAAGCTGGAATGAGTAGATACAGATCAAGTCATGAGGGAGCTTATATTATCCCACAAGACAAAACTTTATAGAAACAGAGCCAATAACAGACTAATAAGAGGAGTGGCAGGATCAGACTCATATTTCAAAAAACACCTTGATGGCAGAAGACTCACAATAGTAGAGCCAAGAGTGGAGTATCTAAATCCAGGCCAAAAAAAGGCAGAATGAAAAAGAACCATGGTTCCTAACAGAATGGCTAGTCACTATTTTATTTTATTTTTCACTTTATTTTTATTGTTGACACTATTACAGATACCCCCCTATCTCCCCGCTGGCCGTTTGCCCACCTCCACCCAGCTCCCACCCCACCTTCCCTCTAGCCACCACCACACAGTTGTCTGGATCGATGGGTTATGCATATGTTCTTTGGCTAATCTCTTCACCTTCTTTCATCCAGTCCTCCCCCATCCACTCCGCTCTGACAGCTGTCAGTCTGTTCCATATATTCACACCTCTGTTTCTATTTAGTTCATCAGTTTATTTTGTTCACTAGATCCCATATATAAGTGAGATCATATGGTATTTATCTTTCTCTGACTGGCTTATTTCACTTAGCATAATAATCTCCAGGGCCATCCAAGCTCCTGCAAAAGTTCCTCCTTTATTACAGTCGCATAGAATTCCATTATGTAAGTTTACCACAACTTTTTCATCCACTCTTCTACTGATGGGCACTTGGGCTATTTCCAGATCTTAGCTATTGTAAATAACGCTGCTATGAACATAAGGGTGTATATATTCTTTCTGATTGGTGTTTCTGGATTCTTTGGATATAGTCCCAGAAGTAGGAATCTCTGGGTCAAAAGGCAGTTTCACTTTTTTATTTTTTAAAAAGAATAGTTTATTGATTGGGGAGGGGGGAGAGAGAGAGAGAGAAACATTGATGTGAGAGTGAAACATTAACTGGCTGCCTCCTGAATAGCCCCTACCAGGGATAGAACCTGCAACCCAGGCACGTGCTCTCTCTAGGAATCCAACCAGCAACCTTGCAGTGGACAGGACAATGTCCAATTAACTGAGCAAAACCAGCCAGGTCTCCATTTTTAATTGTTTGAGGAAGCTCCATACTGTTTTCCTCAGTGGGGTTCCCTTTTCTCCATATCCTCGCCAGCATTTGTTAGTTGATTTATTGATGGTAGCCATTCTGGCAGGTATGAGGTAATAACTCATTGTGGTTTTAATATCTCATTGTCTGATGATTAGTGACACTGAGCATTTTTCCATATGTCTGTTGGCCATTGGTATGTGTGCTTGAAAGGGATGTACATCCTGCTTTGGGAGGTTAAGGGTGTTGGGGGTGTGTGAAGAGACTGGACAATAATTGTACACCTATGGATGAGGACAGTGGGGGGGCAATAACAGAAGTTGGGGTGGGAACTGGGAGGAGGGGAGCTATGGGGGAAAAAAGAGGAACAACTGTAATAATCTGAACAATAAAGATAAATTAAAAAAAGAAAAAGAAAATGCCTAAAAGAATGTTGTCATTTTTTCATGGTGAAGGGACTGGAATCTGTGTTGATGAAAACACCTTGGTGGCTGCAGTGACTGGCAGAGGCTGCAACAGTGGGGTGATGGGGCTGGTGGCTTCCCCTGATCAGCCTGGTCACCTCCCACAAATGGAGGCCAGACTAAGGCTTAGGCCCACTCCCTAAGGGAAGCAGGGAGTGGGCCTAAGCCGTCAGTAGGACATCCCCTGAGGGCTCCCAGTACATGAGAGGGGGCAGGCTGGGCTGAGGGACCCACCCTCCCTAGTGCACAAATTTCATGCACCACGGCCCTAGTAGAAGAATAAGTGCATTATGGCCCTGGTTGGGTAGCTCAGTGGGTTACAGCATTGCCTGCCCACGTTGCCTTTTCCATCTCTGGTCAGGGAACATACAAGAGTCAACCAATGGACGCATAAATAAGTGGACCAACAAATCTATGTTCCTCTCTCTCTTTCTCTAAAATCACTTTTCCACAAAAGGACATTATTAAAACAAGGTCAACTTGACCAAAATTAAGCCTACCAGACTGCTGTACCGATTTTTCAGTAATTTCCAAATCTCTGGTACTTTGCCTAGTATGTGAAAAAAAAAAAATGCGTCACAAACTAAAAATAACCAACCAATGGTGGTCAAAGTCATGGTTAGCCTTTGCAAATGTCTGCCCCCATGTGTTTGAATTGACTTTGTGTGGTTTAAGGGACAGTTAGGTTCAGGGCCTCAGGTCTGGTAGGGTTAATCATTCCCCCCCCTCCCCCCTTATTAAACCTCATTTCTCCCGCAATTCTGATAATGAACACAACCTTTCAGTGCAGTTCCTTCCGTCCTTACAACTAAAACAGGCGAAATAATGAATACGGTGTTTAGTAAGAGAGTTCGTCTCTGTGTCCAAGTGCACATCAAACGCTTATAAAGGTTTGGGTGTGTTTATATCTTAAAGAGCAGGTATCGGTCGATTTTGTCACACATCCTCATTAACGATCTACCCCAGGGATGCGGAAAAAGAAACAGGTGGCTCCCCGGGAGGCCCGCAGCGGCGGGTGTGGCCTGGGAGGAAAGGGGTGGTAACCATGGGGGCGGGGCAAGGCCCCACGAATCGCGCGAGGGAACTGCGATCGGCCGCGCGCAACACGCAGCACCCAAGGAGTGACCAGGTGCTGCGGCTGGTGGAGGAGCCATGAAGGTTTGGTAGGTGCTTCTGAAGAGAGAAAGAGGCGCGAGAGGATTTCCCTGGGAGGGCGTGCGAGGCGCGGGCACTCGGTGCCAGGAAGCCGCGCCGTGGGGCGGGGAGAGGGGCAGGGCGAAGCCGCTCCGGGACGGCAGGGTCCCCGCAAGTAGTCGCCCCCACACACGGTGGCATCAGCAGCTCCACGACCCCTCTGCTCAGTCCGCACTGGAAACGCCCTCCGCCTCTCCCACAAGCCGGGTGAAAGGCCTCGCGGGCCGCTGACCCCCACTTACCTGTGGCCCGGATCCCACCCGAACACCTGCGGCACCTCACGCTGGAGAGCTGGAACCTCCGCAGCCACCCGCGCGCACCCACCCGGATCCACTAGGGCCGGAACCACTTCCGGTCCGGCGACGGGCTCGGGGGACGTCATCCCCGCCGGGGTGAGCCAGTGGGCGGCGCCATCTTGTGCGGAAGCCGCTGGGGCAGCGGTTGCCTCACCAGTTTCTTCACTTGGGAACAAAGGGTCGGTTAAAATTCGAAAAGCTTAACGTCTCGAGAAAAACGGTGTTTCCTTTTTGTTTCCAGGGTGAAATTTTTTTTCTGGAACCCTCATAAAAGCAATATGGAAACATCTAATTATTACTAATTAGCTCCAGGAGTGTTTTTCTGCTGCATTAATTTACTTAACTGTTAAATAATGAAGGTAAATAGGAGAGACACTTGTTTAAATATAATGTATTACTCATTATCAGTGTATTTTGTACCAAAGCCATTATTATAACTTATGCCTTCTTTTATAACAACCACAATACCTTCCGTTTATGTTTAAAATCGTTCACTCAGCCAGCCTTTATCAGCAATAAAGTATGTGAGGCAGCTAGTGTGTGCCGCTTGCTTTTGCTGTGTCAGAGAATGCGTAAATCAGAAGGAGAAACGAGGTGTGTGCATAAACAATATAATAATAGCTGCCATGGGTTGAGTATGTGGTCACAGTGTGCTAGGAACTTTGCATATTTTATCTCATGTAATCTTCATAATAACCTAGTAAAGCAGTACTATTTTTAGTGTCATTTTGCATAAAAGTAAGAAGGTTAAATAAATTTCTCAAGGCAACAAAAACAAGTCAGCATTGGAGCTGGGCACCAAACCTCAGTGTGTCTACTGAGTGCGAAGCTTGTTGCCCTCAGCTGCTATGTCCAGTCCCTTCCGGTGCAGGAAGAAGATTCTAAGTTCCATTAGATACGTGACCATAAAGGGGAAATTTCTGGCAGATGTAGGGGATTAACTCCCTCGTTTTAAAGAGTAAATGCACATCATTAAAACCACAATGAGATATCATTACATACTCCTCGGAAAGCCTAAAGTGAAAAAAGAATTAAAAAAACACACAGTATAGATCAAATATTGGCAAGCTTGTGGGGCAACTGGAACTTTAATATGCTGCTGAAGGGAACATAAATTGGCACAATCACTTAGTTGAAATGTTTGGCAGTGTCAGCGAAAGCTGAATATATGCAAGCTTGTCCCAACAATTTCACTCCCAGGTATGTACTCAACAGAAATGTGTCCGTATGTTCAGTAAAAGAACATGTATGAAAAAGGTCACACCCATACTTTGTACTAATCCTAAACTGGAGACACCCAAATAGCCCTGCTGCTAGAAGTCAAAGTAGTCATTAGTCTTGGTGGAGTAATGACTGGAGGAGAACATGGGAGGTTCATGAAGTGTTGACAGTGTTCTAGTACTTAATCTGAATGCTGGTTTACATGTATTTCAGGAGGCATATTTGTGGTCACTTTTCTGAATGCATATTTATTTTAATAAAAAAAATGTTAATGCCCTGGCCGGGTGATTCAGTTGGAGCACTGTCCCATACACCCAAAAAGTAGGTTCTATCCCCAGTCAGGGCACATACCTAGGCTGCAGATCCAATCCCCAATGTTTTTCATGTTGATGTCTCTCTCTCTCTCTCTCCCTCTCTTCCTCCCTCCTTCCCTCCTTTTCTCTGCCAAGGGCCATTTGGATATTTATAACATCACTAGAGGCTCAGTGCATGAAATTCGTGCATGGGTAGAGTCCCTAGCCTGGCCAGCAATCAGGGCCGATCGGGGCCATCCAGCTGTTGACTGGGGCCTTCCTTCATTCTGTGCTGTCCCCTCATGGTCAGCACACGTCATAGGGAGCGATTGGTCTCCTGGTCAAACTCCCGTGGGGACAATTTGCATATTAGGCTTTTATATGTATAGATTTTTGGGGCATACAGAAATATCAATTTAAAAATTTAGCCTGCTGTATTGAGTCAAACATTTAATTAACTCACCCCTAATGCCTTGGCAGGGCCAGACCAAATGATTTTGTGGACCTTATACAGCCTACAGGCCAGACCTTCCCGACCCCTATTGTAAATCAGTAAAAACATACCCTTGTGTGAAGATTTTTTCAAAATACTAAAACAAGTGTTTAATGAAATTAAAGGAGCGTCAAGTTTATAAACCCAATGGAAAAAAAGATCAGGAGAGAAGATAATAGCAGACAAACAAATCCTATATAATAAAAGGGTAATATGCAAATTGACCCTAACAGGAGAACCACTGGGAATGACTCATCACTATGATACACACTGACCACCAGAAGCCAGACACTCAATGCAGGAGCTGCCCTTGGTGGTCAGTGCACTCCCACAGGGTGAGCTCTGCTCAGCCACAGGCCAGGCTGACGACTGCCAGTACAGCAGTGGTGGTGATGGGAGCCTCTCCTGCCTCAGCAGCACTAAGGATGTCCAACTGCAGCCGCTGGCAAGTGGACATCCCCCGAGGGCTCCCAGGCTGCCGATCCCCCGGGGAGTGGGCGTAAGCCAGCAGGTGGACATCCCCGAGGGTTCCCAGACTGCGAGAGGGCACAGGCCAGGCTGAGGGACCCTCCCCTCCCCCTGAGTGCACAAATTTTTGGGCCTCTAGTACTAATAGAAGACAGATTAGAATGGCAGGATATTGACATGTGAGGGATCCCATAATGAACTGTCTGGGTCCATAAGCAATCATCCTACATTGAAAACCCAGTCAACAAGGCTTATCAGTGCATAAAGAATTTACAATCAGCTTTTTAATACTTCACTTTGTCTTAGTCCATTTGGGCTTTTATAACAAAATACCATTGACTAAGTGGCTTATTAACAACAAGTGGGCTTATAAACAGAAGTTTATATCTTACAGTTCTGGAGGCGAGGAAGTCCATGATCTAGGTGCCAACAGGTTTATTGCCTAGTAAGTGGCTGCCTCCTGGTTTATAGACAGGTCTTTTTCATTGTGTCCTCACTTGGCCAAAAGAGTAGGGAGCTCTGTTGGGCCTCTTTTATAAGGCGCTAATCCCATTCATAAAGGCTCCACCCTCATGACTTAATCACCCCCCAAAGCCCTGCCTTATACTGGAGTTAGTTTACAACATATGAATTTTGAGAGGACATAAAATATTCAGTGTATAGCACCCTTAAATATGAAGATATCCAAGAATTACCAGTTACTGCAGGAATGCCTTCAATACTATTAACATTTTCTTTTTTTAAAATTATGTATTTATTTTCATATATTTTATTGATTTTACAGAGAGGAAAGGAGAATAGAAAGTTAAAAACTTTTATGAGAAAGAAACATTGATCAGCTGCCTCCTGCACACCCCCTACTGGGAATCGAGCCTGCAACCAAGGTACATGCTCTTGACCAGAATCAAACCTGGGACCCTTCAGTCCTCAAGCCAACTCTCTGTCCACTGAGCCAAACCGGCTAGGGCTATTAACATTTTCGAAGGAACATGTATGGATCTCCACCCAGCATTTTGAGATCATAGCTATTTTTCAAACCTATCAGGAAGATTTAAGAAAATACATTTTTATTTAGGCCATTGTGCAACTTCCTACAAATTGGGGGAGGGAGGAGCGAGGGGGAACACTATCATACAGATCTCATTCTCTAACCATATTACAATTAAGTTAGAAATCAGTAATAAAATTATTATTTTTAGAACTCCATATATTTGGAGATTTTCAAAAACAACTGAAAGATCAAAGAAGAAATCTCAATGGAAATTTATATTAGATTTGAGAGGTAATAAAAGTACTATATATGTGAGAATTTATAGGTATAAGTAAATTAATAATCTATGATTTTACACTACAAAATAAGGCTCAATATTAATTATACAAGTGGTTAGCTTAATACATTAGAAAAAAACCAAAAGAATAAACCCAAAATTCTGTAGAAGGAAGAATATGAAGATCAGACAATAAATTAAAATAGAAATAGATGTAATATAAATGGCCTAAAAAAACTAAGGTTAGATCTTTGAAAAGATAAAGTCCTGTGAGATGGATCCAGAGAAAAGATAAATGCTAGTAGGAGCAAATAAATAATATTAAGACTAAATAATGTCCTGGCGCATGTGACTCGATTGGGCATCATCCCATGCACAGAGAGGTCACTGGTTCAATTTCCAGTAAGGGAACAAGCCCAGGTTTCTGGTTCAGCCTCTAGTAGGGGCTTGCAGGAGGCAGCCGACCTCTCTCAGTGAGTTTTCTTTCTCTTCCTCTCCCTCCTCTTCTCTCTCAAATCAATAAAAAAAACCCACAACACTTCTTTTTTAAAGGGTGGGAGAGCCTGGCTAGTGTGGCTCAGTGATTGAGTGTCGACACAGGAACCAAGAGCTCCTGTTTTGATTCCTGGTTAGGGCACATGCCCAGGTTTCTGGCTCAATCCCCAACAGGGGTGCATGCAGGAGGCAGGCAATCAATGATGTTCCTTTCTCACCGATGTTTCTGTCTCTATATTCCTTTTCCTTCCTCTCTCTCTCAAAATCAATAACATTTTTAAAAAGCCACTTTAAAAGAGGGGGGACATTACAAAATACAGCAGAGATTTTAAAAACAAAAAAGTATGAGCCACTTTATGCTAAAAATATTGATTAGACAAGAGAATGAAAAGACAAGCCACAGATTGGGAGGAAATATCTGAAAAACACGTATTTAATAAAGATTTATTATCCAGACTATCCAAAAACTTTTGGAAACTCACCAACCCAATTAAAAATGAATGAGAGATCTGAATAGACACTTCACCAAAAAAGTATGTGATAACCATATAAGCACATGGAAAGATGTTCAATATTACATGTTATTAGGGAATTGCAAATTAAAACAATAAGACACCAGTATTTCATTAAGTAACTAAATCCTATTAGGATAGTGAAAATCTAAACACTGACAATACCAAATGCTAAGGATATGGAGCAACAGGAACTCTCATTCATTGCTTGTGGGAATGCAAAATGGTTAGTCACTTCTGAAGATATTTTGTCAGTTTCATACAAAGCTAAACATAGTTTTACCATACAACCCAGCAATCATGCTCTTAGATATTCACCCAAATGAGTTGAAAACAAAAACCAACACACAAATGTTTAAAGCAGCTTTAGTCATAAATTGAAAGTAACCAAGATGTCCTTCCGTAGATGAATGGATAATCAATCTTTGGTACATCCATACAGTGGAATATTATTCAGTGACTAGAGGCCCGATGCACAAAATTCATGCAAGGGGCTTGGCCCCCGCCGCAGTGGCTTCGTCAGGAAGGTTGTCCAGAAGGATATCTATAAGGACATCTGGTCTAATTAGCATGTTATGCTTTTATTATAGAATAATGAACTATTAAACCTCAGACGGACATGGAGGACACGTAAATGCTAAGTGAAAGAAACCAGTCTGAGAAGGGTATGTTGTATGCTTCCGACCAACTATATGACATTCTGGAAAAGGGAAAAGTATGGTGACAGTGAAAAGATCATTGGGCCCTGATTGGTGTGGCTCAGTTGGTTAGGTGTCATCCTGTGCACTGAAAGGTTACCAGTTCAAATCCCTGTCAAGGCACATGCCCAGGTTTCAGTTAGATCCTGGGTGGGGAGGTGTGCAGGAGGCAGCCACTCTCATATCAATGCGCTCTCTCTCTCTCTCTCTCTCTCTCTCCCTCCCACCCCCTCTTCTTCCTCTTCTTTCCTCTCTGTTTAAAAAATCAATAAAAAATCTTTTACAAAAAATTGTCTTTCTCTTAAAAAAAAGATCAGGGGTTCCTTCAGAGGGTTTTTAGGGCTGTGAAACTATTCTGTATGATACTGTAGTAATAGATACATGACGCATGTGTCAAAACTCATAGAACTCTGCAACGCGAGAAAACCCTAAGAATAAACTGTGGACTTCAGTTGGTAATAATGTATCAATATTAACAAAGTCACACTATGTTAATAATAAGGGGAACTGTACGAGGGTGGTAGGGAGGTGTATGGGAACTCTCTGTACTTTCCGTTAAAATTTTCTGTAAACCGCAAACTGCTCTAGAAACAAAATCAATTAATTTTTAAAAAGAGATCATAGTGTGAACTGCTTGATTTATATATAAATGCATTATGCATTTATTCATTGATTCTAAGGACAACCTCATGCCAAGCATTGGGAAATCATGTACAGAAAATTCAAAAGGAACTGTAGCAGGGAGTGGCCTACCTCCTATCCATCCTCTCCTTATGCTTAATAACAGAAGGCAGGAGCATTTTAAAATTGCACTTAAAAAAATATTTTGTCTCCATTGGGAATGAGTGTGACCATGTCACTTAAGTTCTCGCCAATGAGGTGTAACTAAAACTTTTTGCATTGGACTTACGATAAAGTTCCAAAAAAGAGTGCAAACAACTACCACAGAGTTTTTTGTGTGTTTTTGTTGTTGGTTTGCCATTTTATCATTGCCTTTCCACTTATTTCACGCAAAGACTAGGGCCTGACTGCAGTGGCACCTTACAATGGAGCCAAAGGCTTGGTGAGATAGAATGGAGAAGTAAAACAGCCTGGATTCTTTATGCCTTTCTGTCATTTTCATATTAACACTGAACTACCTAATTCTGGACTTCTTTTACATGAGAAAATAAACTAATGTTTTTTTTGTTAATCCTCACCAGAGGATATTTTTCCATTAAATTTTAGAGAGAGTGGCAGGGAGGGGGAGAGACAGAGAAGCATGGATGAAACAGAGGCATCCATTGGTTGCCTTCCACACATTGCCCTGATTAGGGCCAGGAATCTAGCCTGCATCCTAGGTACCTGCCCTTGACCGGAATTGAGCCCGAGACCCTCAGTTCGAGGGGTCTATCCACTGAGACGAACTGGCTACGGCTAAACTAATTTTTTAAAGCCACTGCAACCAAATCTTAGTTACCAGGAAAACAATCCCTAACTGATATCAGAAATGAAAGCTATTAATAATGAATGAGTGCCACATGGGTCAACTAAAAGCTGTTGAATAGAGTCCAGCGCTGAAGCTCCAAGAAAGGTTTTTAATATGGTACCCTTTATTGGATTTGTTTAGTGTGCTGAAGATAAAGGTCAAAACTAAGAAGAACCACTAATTAGGCTCTTTCTGAAATTCTATTCATACTTTCTGCCCACTGATCTCTTCTATAAACTTTTGTAATATTATTAGGTCTTCTAAAGATTATAAAAACATGTAGCAAGGCACTCAGGAAGCTTGCAAGCTAGTTGGAAATATAAAAAACTTAGCAAGTGAGGAAAATGTATCCTTTTTTTTTTTTTTTGTAGTTTAGAGATATAGGGAACTGTTTTTCTCCTAAGGAGCTTGAATGAGACTACCTCTTGAAAATGATGCCTGTATTCATTTAGAAAAACTTTCATGAAGAATGAGGTGCAACACACACGTCTCCAATGGGAACAAGTTCACCTAACAATTGGAGTTGGAAAGCTAGTGACTCAGCATTCCTTTGGTTCCACAGTGAGTGGTGTGATTGGGTTGAGTGTTGATCTATGAACCATGAGGTCATAGTTTGATTCCCCATTAGGGCATAAGCCCCAATGTAAGGCCTATAAGAGGCAGCCAATCAATGGTTCTCTCTCATCATTGATGTTTTTATCTCACTCTCCTTCTCCCTTCCTCTCTTAACTGAATAATAAAAAAATATATCTATATATATAAAAGGCTAAGTGATCGTCCAACTGTCTGTCTAACCGACCAGCCAGTACATATGATGCGCACTGGCAATTTAAAAATAAACACTGACTTGCGTATGCACGATACACTAAAGCTCTCACTGGCACCAATTGCACACGATGCCAGAATGTATCTGAAGACTAACTATTGGCACAACGTACTTCTAAAGCCAAAAGAAAGTGACATTGTTGACAGAATATTGTTTATTAATCAATTTATATATTATTTTCATATGCATTTTACTAATTGTCTTTCACCTCTGACACTTTTATAAAAGGTGAATAGTGATATTAAAATATTTTGTATTTTAATTTTGTAATACTATATTATATATACTATTTTGACATGTAATTTTTCAGTAATGTAATTACAAATCTTTTAATTATTTTCCTTTTAATGTGCATGAATCCATGCACCAGGCCACTAGTACATATATATAATTTTGTTGTTGTTGTTGTTAATCCTCACCTGAGGCTATTTTTACATTGATTTTTAGGGAGAGTGAAAGAGAGAGGAAAACAGAGAGAAACATCGATGTGAGAGAAACACATTGATTTGGTGCCTCCTCTACGAGCCCCAACCAGAGCCCGGGGCTGGGGAGGAACCTGAAACCAAATTACATGGCCTTGACAAGAATCAAACCCAGAACCCTTTGGTCTGCAGGCCGATGCTCTATCCAATGAGCCAAACCAGCTAGGGACACACACACACACACACACACACACACACACTTTTTTTTTTTTTTTTTTTTTAAGAAGCAGTGGTAGCCTTGGTCAGTGTTCTCAGAGCTTTAGCCCACAGATAGAATGGTTGCAGGTTTGATTACCAGTTAAGTGCACACACCTGGGTTGCAGGCCCCCATGGTTGGGGCACGTGCAGGAGGCAACCAATTGATGTGTCTCTCTCACATCTATGTTTCTCTTTTTCCCCTCCCTCCTTCCCTTCCACTCTCTCTAAATATCAATGGATTAAAAGTCTATTTCCTAAGTGGTTAAATCACCAGATTTTCCCCTGGCTCCCAGTAACGGTCCCTCGAGGGCCTTTGAAGACGCTTAGGATTGATTCCCTGGGAAGGGTAAAGTAGAAGGTACCTTGTCTGGTTAAGAATAGAGTGACATGCTAAAAATATGAGGATTCAGTGAAAATTATTTACTTTCAAGACTAATGCCTTACTCTCTCACATCAACAACCAATGCTAGAAGCCAATATTCAAGAAAAATTTCCAGATAATTTTGTTAAGAGCATATACCAAATTTTTGTTACTCTCTTGAGGCTATCAGAGAAAGTATCAGATATTTGTAGGCTATGGGAGAAAGTATCAGATATTTCTAAATGGACCAAAAGATTATTGGGATGTAGAAAGCTATGCATTGTTTTAAACATACCCTTCCCTTGTTACCAATTCAATGAGGTTTATGCCTTTTATCGTTTTTGAACTAAATTTATCAACCCCGACAGATCTTTTCACACACGTTCCACTCGAGCTCCTCTCTACTGCCCACTTCACATATCTTCTACTTCTTTCTCTTTCTCCGTTTTTCATTTAGTTATCGATGCTAGAAACTTGTGAGATGCCCTAGACTCCTGCCTCTCCCTTACCCTTTTGGATGTACTCTGAACAACGTTCGTCTAGGTCTGCTGGTTATCAAGAAGTTGTTCCTCAGCTTCCAACCTGTCCATCCATACTGATTGGGTGGTGCCGAGGCTGGGTCTCTGAAATTCCCATTTTTCCTCTGCCAGGCTGACTGTTAGGTTCTGCAAACAGTGGGAGATCAGAAGCAGGAAGAAGGGAGAAGAAACTTGCTCCTTCCTGTTTGCTTCCTGTTTCTATCAGTGTCGCCTAGGCAACAGTTCTTCCTGCCAACAGCAGCAGTTGGTTCAAGCTTTGGATCTTTACATATTCCCAGAAGGAGCCTCATCACATTCCTCAGAGATACCAGTACCAGTTAGTCAGCCACCCTCCTTAGAGGTCAGGGTTCCGTCACCACAGGGCACTCCTCTGAGCTACTGAGGTGCCAGGGGTAAAGCCACAGCATGTTCTCCTCTGGTCCAGGTTCTGGCACTCTGGGGCCCCTGCAAGTGTTTGGTCCCAATAATCCCAACCTTGACCCTTTCCTATCCCACCTACCTCTTGCAGTTTCTACTTTTTTGTTCCACTTTTCCTTTTCAATTCTCCAATAGCTGTGATGTCTCCAATAGCTCTTTACATTAATTTTCTTAGTTAAGACAACTGCTATAGTTTTCCCTTCTTTATAGAAACCTAATATAGGAAATGGTCCCCAGAGTGGTTTTAGGAATCAGACCTAGAGAGAGAGGACTGTGGGTTGATTTGGTCATATCCTTAAACTCAAATGCATTGTTGAGTAACTTATCAATGGGAAACGGGATGTAGTGGCATCATAAATAATCAACTTCACACCTTCAGCAAATGCTCTAGAGCCACATTTGACAACTTGACAGTAATAGTGTCTATAATAACTGCGGGCTGGGAGTGGTAGCATTTGGTTGCACTTACATAAATGGAGAAAAGGAAAAAAAGAAAACAAAATAAATGGAGTCCTAGCTGGTTTGGCTCAGTGGATAGAGAGCGTCAGCCTGTGGACCAAAAGGTCCCAGGTTTGATCCCTGTCAAGGACACATACCTAGGTTGCATGTTCCTCCCCAGCACAGGCCCTGGGCGCATGCAGGAGACAATCAATCAATGTATCTCTCTCACATGATATTTCTCTCTGTCTTTTCCTCTTCTCTCTCTCTCTCTCTCTCTCTCTCTCTCTCTCTCTCTCTCAAATCAATTGAAAAATATCCTTGGGTGAATAAGAAAGAAATGGAGCCATAACCGGTTTGGTTCAGTGGACAGAGCATCGGCCTGTGGACTTGAGGGTCCCAGGTTCGATTCCGGGCAGGGGCATGTACCTTGGTTGCGGGCACATCCCCAGTGGGGAGTGTGCAGGAGGCAGCTGATCGATGTTTCTCACATCGATGTTTGTAACTCTCTATCCCTCTCCCTTCTTCTCTGTAAAAAATCAATAAAATATATTTTAAAAAAAGAAAAAAAGAAATGGAGCCCACCTGGCATGGCAGAGTGGGTGAGCATCAACCTATGAACCAGGAGGTTGTGGTTTGATTCCCATTAGGGCACATGCCTGGGTTGTGGGCTAGATCCCTAGTTTGAGGCATGCAGGAGGCAACCCATCAATGATTCTCTCTCATCATTGATGTTTCTATCTCTTTCTCCCTCTCCCTTCCTCTCTGAAATCAATAAAAAATATATATTTTAAGAAAAGAAAAAGAAATGGAGCCCAGCGGTGGGACTCAGTGGTAGAGCACTGAGCCATGAACCAGGAGGTTACAGTTTGATTCCCAATCAGGGCACATGCCTGGGTTTTTTAGCTCAATCCCCAGTAGGGGGTATGCAGGAGGCAGCCGATCCATTATTCTCTCTCATCACTGATGTTTCTATCCCTCTCCTCCTCTCTAAAATCAACAAAAACGTATTTTTAAAAAAGAAATATAAAGTTCAAGTCATTAAACATTCAGTTCAAGTCACAAAGAACAAAAGTTTCAATAGTAGCCTTAAAAGAAATCCTTATTTTTGTACCTGCAGACTAATCTTGCTGAAAATCAAACACAAACTTGTGCAGTTTCAGAATTACAACATTAGTTGATTTCATAGCCTTGCTGCAAGCCTTTAGTAAAATATAGGGCATTGACTGGGAAGGGTATGATACTGAAACTTGAAATGGGGATCACACAACAAAATCAAGATTCTAGAATGCCCAAATCTCTAAACCTCCAGTAACAGAAAGTATAAGCATCAGTAGCACCCATACATCCCTTGTTTAAAAGCCCTGTAATAACATCATCTGAAGGATTTCTATTTTCCTCAAGTTTCATTCCAACCACTCATTGTTACCTATAGATCAGGGTTTCTCACCATGTCTGGCTCTGGATTATTCTTATTTTTTTAAGATGCTTTTATTGATTTCAGAAAGAGAGAGGGAGGGAGATGTAGAAACATCAATGATGAGAGAGAATCATCGACTGGCTGCCTCCTGCACGCCCCCCACTGTGGAGAAACCTGCAACCTATGCATGTGCCCTTGACCGGAATCGAACCCGGGGCTCTTCAGTCCCCAGGCGGATATTCTATCCACTGGGGTGGATTATTCTTTATTGTGAAGAGATGTCCTGTGCATTGTAAGATGTTTAGCAGCAGCATTTACTACCTATGAAATACACACTTTAAATAAATAAAATATAAAGACACATAGTTTGAAAGTAAATAGAGAAAGATGTGCAAACAGTAAAGCATAAGAAAGTGGAATGGCTATATTAGTATCAGATAAAACAGATCTCAAGATACAGGTACTACAGAAGATAAAAAGGGGTATTTTATAATAAAAGTATCAATATAATAACAAATATCCTATATAATAAAGAGCTATTATGCTAATTAGACTGAAGAGCAGAACGACTGTCCGGACGACCTTCCAGATGAAGCCAGGGCTGCGAGGGATGAGCCCCTTACACGAATTTCATGCATTGGGCCTCTATAGTATAATAATATAATAAAATATAATAACAAAAGAAGACATAATAATCATAACTATGTATATACCTAAAAAAAGAACTTTCAAACATGTGAAGCAAAAATTCCCTGGCTGGATAGCTCAGTTGCTTAGAGCATCACCCTGATATATTAAAGTTGTGAGTTCAATCCCCACAGGACACATACAAGAATCAACTAATGAATGCATAATTGGAACAACAAATTAATGTCCCCCCCCACCTCTCTCTCAAAAATCTATGCATAAACTTTTTAAAATGTATCAGTGTTATTGATTTTTTTTACAGAGAGGAAGTAAGAGGGATAGTTAGAAACATCCATCAGCTGCCCCCTGCACACTCCCCACTGGGGATGTGCCTGCAACCAAGGTACATGCCCTTGACTGGAATCAAACCTGGGACCCTTCAGTCCACGGGCCAACGCTCTATCCACTGAGCCAAACCGGTTAGGGCCATACATTTAAAAAATAAAATAATTAGGTTGGTCTATAAATACTAGTTATTTCCTCTCAGAAATAAGAGTGTAAATATGAATTTTAGCTTATTACCTAAGTTTTAAAAAATTATTTTTAATGTTGGAGATACTTGAACATATTTTCCAACTAAGTGGAAAGGCCAGTAGTATTGGAGTGGGTTATTTGGGGAAAGAAGGGATAACTGATGGAACAGAGTCCAAAAGAAGGTAACATGAGTGGTTCCAGCACAGTGAAAGCACTGTACTTAGGAAAAAGGAGTTTTGCCATGGGGAGACCTGAAATCGAGGAAATTCTCACCGGATGGCCTCCATGATCCTGGTGAAGCAGATGGCGAGGTCAAGGGTCAGGGAGTGTGCTCGATTTACGAGGGTTTAAGAAAGATATTATGGTGTCATTAACAAGATTATTTAATCCTCACATCAGTCCCTAAGGGGTTATTATCTCCACTTCAATATTATTCCATTTCACAAATGTAGAAACAGAAGCACAGAGATTATATAATTTGCATAAGATTGATGAATGATGGAGCCATTTTAGGAAGCTCTGTCTAACCAAGGCCTCTCTGGCTTCCATTTACTGCACCTGTCTAGGCCGCACATTCCTCAGCAATGAAGTGGACATGGTCTCAAGCTGCCCCATCCTCTAAAGTAATGCGCCCCCCCAGTGGAGTAGGATGGGCAATCAAGGGTGTGCATGATGGCTGGCCATTGGGATGTTAAAATAAAATGTTAGATTTCTATTTATATTTTTTAAAATCTAAAGTTGAGCTTTGCCACTGCTTAATATACAGCTGGACACTGGAGTCCTTATCTAGTCTGGGTGCCAGCTGGTTATGAGTCATTTTGGCATCTTGAAGGAGACAGGAGTTCCACAGTGCAGATGGATTGATGTGGTGCTTGCCCATATTATTTTTTGTGGTTAAGGTATGATGTCAATGTGTTCATTTCTGTAGGGGGAAAAGACTTTTATACAGCAGAATTTTTATACAGTGGTGGTCTATGATGAAACAGGATTGATGAAAAAGATATTTCGCTCCACTCAGAGACTTGCTGGTGTTTCTTGTCTGAGTTTTAAAATAGTTGTCAGAACCTATAAATAACTTGCACTTTTCTTTTACAAGAAGACAAGTGCATTCAAATTTTGCTGACTTTTTAAATGATGATAAGGTGGCTGTCAGTAGCATGCTGCTTTATGGATACTAAAAAACAGTGCTCTAAAACTGTTCCTTCAAGATAAAATAGTGTAACAACTGAGAAAACTGCTTTTTTGAAAGTTATTGCAAATGAATAGTTTTGAAAAATTATTTGATGGTGTTCTTTTTACCAAAACATACAGAAGTATGCCACTTCTAAATATGAGAAGTATGCTCATATTTGCACATAGAAAACCTCAGGAATAGTTTTCTACTATTTTTTTAATATATCCTAAATAAAAGAGAATCAGTATATTCTAAATGTATTTGTTAAAAATACAACATTATTTTGCAAGTGGAGCTGATTAATATCATGGAAAATAAAATTAACTACCTGAATTTCAATAAAATGAAATGGATTGAAGATTAGTTTCATGTTTGAATAAGACCAGCCTCAGTCTAACTTCTAATCACTTCCACTGTGGCCTATAAAACTAATGATCCATAAACTGCAAAAACCCTTTCATTGTCAAGCTTTTTCTCTAATTTCCGACTTTATTAAAATCTGACTCTCTCTCTTTTTTTTAATTCTCACCCCACGATATGTTTATTTACTTGAGAGAAACATCAATTTGAGAGAAATATCCATCAGTTGCCTCCTGTATACACCCCACTGGGGATCAAACCTAAAATTTAGGTATGTTCCCTGACCAGGAATCAAACCAACTACCTTTCGATATACAGGACAATGCTCCAACCAACTGAGCCACCTGGCCAGGCCTCTGACTCTCTTTCAGACACCATTTTCCCATTGCCGACTCAAATAGTACTGTTTATACTCTCAGGTTCCACATATGTCAGGTCCGAGACATGTTAGGAAATTTGAAATAAGAAAAAATATAACTGGTATTTTTAAAAAATATATTTTATTGATTTTTTTTACAGAGAGGAAGGGAGAGGGATAGAGTTAGAAACATCCATTAGTTGCTTCCTGCACACCCCCCCACTGGGGATGTGCCCACAACCAAGGTACATGCCCTTGACTGGAATTGAACCCAGGACCCCTCAGTCTGCAGGCCAACACTCTATCCACTGAGCCAAACCTGTTTAGGGCATAACTGGTAATTTTAATGGAAAACTATGCATTCTCTAGAGCAGACCTTTCCAGATTATGGGATTCTAGCCTTTTAATGCTTCTGAGGTACTTCATAACTCTGTAAACTGTAGATAACTGATAGTAATGCAAAACAATTCTTGGCTATAGAAGCAAGTAAGTTCTGTCCAGTGTAAGTTCAATTGACTTGCTTCCCTCACTGAAGGAAGAAGCCAGTTTTGCCTACAAGTTTATTTCCATTTTTCAGACATATAAATATGTATACACTTTCAGACATCTTATTGGTTCTCTCATTAATAATGGTTAACTAGCCCTGGCCGGTGTGGTTCAGTTGATTGAGCATCATCCCATACACCAAAAGCTTGCTGATTTGTTTCCAGGTCAGGGCACCTACCCAGGTTACAGGTTCATTATCTTGTAGGGGTGCATAAGGGAGGCAGCCAATTGATGTTTCTCTCTCACATGTCTCTCTCTCCCCCTCTTCCTTCCTCTCTAAAATCAATAAAAGCATTTAAAAAATAATAATGGTTAACTAAAATCTTCAAAACGTCTCATTTTATATTTGTACCAGGGGCCCGGTGCATAAAAATTTGTGCACTGGGGGGGGGGGGGTGTCCCCCAGCCCAGCCTGTGCCCTCTCGCAGTTTGGGACCCCTCTGGGGATGTCCACCTGCTGGTGTGCCTGGTCAGCCTGTGTGAGGGGCCTGGAGGCTTCCACCTGGGAAGTGGATCGGGTCGCTGGCCACCCCACACCCCATGGCCTCCCAGGAGGGAGTCTGGGTGGCCGGCCGGCTGGTCCCGCCCCCCGAGGCTTCTGCCTGGGAAGGCATCGGCCGGCTCAGGGCGCCGGATGCCTTCCCAGGACGGAGGCTCCCAAGATGGCGGAGGCCACAGCCCCGGAGAAGCCGCACACCGGGGCTGCAGCCTCCGCCATCTTGGCTAGGCTAATTTGCATATACGCACTCTGACTGGCTGGTGGGCGTGGCTTAAGCGTCCTGAAGAAACGGTTAATTTTAATATTTCGCTTTTATTAGTTAGTATGAGGGTTTTGGGTGGTGGTGTTTTGCTAGCCCTGCATCTTTGCTGTCATAGCTGGAAGGGGTGTCTTTTCTACCCTGGCAAAGAATGCTGTGAGGTGCCTCAGGTCTGTCTGACAGTTATGATTTTACCTTTTAAAAATGTTCCTTTAACAAAGTGTGGGGGGTGGAGGGGGTGTTTTACTTCTCACTGCTATTCCCTGTACTTTCACTTGTACTTAAACAGAAAACAAAGAGCCAGCTTCTTTGAGGTCCATACCATGCACTAGCCAACTCTTTTCCTTTCTAATTGCTTTTATTTATTGCCCTCACTATAACTTCCCATTCAGTCAAGCAGACTTTGGCCCATTATTCCTTTCCAGCACAAGCACTGCCATTATCCTGAGTGATTTCAACCGTCAAAAAGATGACCCCATACATTAGTGTCTGGGCTGCTGATATTTAAAAACATTTTTTAAAAAGTATTATTGATTTGAGAGAGAGAAACCATAAATTTGTTGTTCCACTTACTTACACATGCATTCATTGGTTGACTCTTTTTTTATAAAGAGCATTTTATTTATTTAAATATATTTTTATTAATTTCAGAGAGGAAGAGATAGGGAGAGAGAAACATCGATGATGAGAGAGAATCACTGATTGGCTGCCTCCTGTACGTCCCCTAGTGGGAATAGAGCCCAAAATTGAAACCAGGGCATGGGCCCTGACCAGGAATCAACTGTGATCTCCTGGTTTATAGTCAATACTCAACCACCAAGCCACACCAGCTGGGCCGTTGGTTGATTCTTATATGTGCCCTAACCTGGGATTGAACCCACAACCTTTGTGTACCAGGATGATGCTCTATTCAACTGAGCTACCTGGCCCAGGGCTGGACTGCTCAATTTTTTTTATCTCCTCAACATCCTTCTCCTTGACTCCTCCTGAGCCGCCCACTCCTCCCATCACCCGTTGGGCCCTGTCTTCATCTATAATTGTGCCTATTTCAGAATCTCTAATTAAAGCATCTTCGTCAACCACAACCTCCTCTCTCCCAGATTGCCTGTTAGCAACTCCTACAACTTTCTTTGGACACTTATTCATTGATCCTGATCAGCTTTCTTTCTAATCCTTTCTTATCTTCCCTTCTGATTTAGCTTAAAGTACAGTGGTCTATCATTTCATTATTTTGCCGAAACCCTACACTCCTTTGTTCCTTTTTTAAACTTCATCCACCTGGAAAGTCCCCAAACCTGAATGAACCGAGTTACCCGTTTTCTCTAAGGCTCCGGTTATGAGCAGCTTGTGCACTGCTCTAGAAAACCAAACAATAAGGGCAGTTTGGTTCCAGAGAATCTCCCAATCAACATCATCCGAACTAGGTCATCTCACTTTCCTAGTTTTCACTGTTAATTCAAACAGTCCCTCTTTCATCAAACTTTGGTTGCCCTCTCCTCCCCCATACTGTAGATGGCCTTGCCCTCTTCCTTCTCCGAAAAAAATAGAAACCATCATATGTGCACTTCACATCTTCTTACAACATATAATCCTGCCTTCACCTGCACCCATCCTGTCTCCCTTCACCAGATTTTTTAAATTTTTATTTTTTCTACGTTTTTATTGATTTTTAGAGAGAAAAGAAGTGAGAGGGATAGAAAGATATAAACCTCTCTGAGAGAGAAATATTGTCATTCAGCTGCCTCCTGCTGGGGATGGAGCCTGCAACCCCAGGCATGTGCCCTGACCAAAACTGAACCAGTGACCTCTTGGTTAGTGGATCCATGCTCAACTCCTGAGCAGGTGTGCCAGGCTAAAAACTTAACTTTCAGTTACAGTTTACTTTCAATATTATTCTGTACTGGAGGGTGGGGGTGGGGTCCCTCAGCCCAGCCTGTGCCCTCTCGCTCCTTACCACCCACCTGCTTGCTGCTCCCTACTGCTCGGCTCGGTTCTCCTTAGTGCTGCCTCAGAGGCTCCCACCACCGCTGCTGCACTTGCAGCCGTAAGCCTGGCTTCTCGCTGAGCGGCAGTCCCCTTGTGGGAGCACACTGAACACCAGGGTGCAGCTCCTACATTGAGCATCTGCCCCCTGGTAGTCAGTTCATAGCGACCAGTCATTCTATCTTTCAGTTGATTTGCATATTAGGGTTTTATTATATAGGATTAGTTTCAGGTATATAGCATAGGGGTTAGACAATCATATAAAGTGTTCTCCCTGATATTTGTAGTATCCACCTGGCACCATACATAGTTATCACAATATTATTAATTATATTCCCTCTGCTGTACTTTATTTACATCCCCAGGAGAAGCTGTCCTTCCTCATAATGAGGACCAAATTCCTTTCCTGTACTTTGAATCTCCTCTGCCCTGCTTTCTCAGAATTCCTCCCTGTATACTATACAGTCTAGTATTCTATGCCAATCACAGGATTTTTATAAAGATAAAAACATGTAATTTTAAAAATTACATGAGTAGATGAGTGGATAAAAAAAAATGTGTACATTTATACCATGGAATACTATGCAGCAGTAGAAAAGAAGAATATCTTACCCTTTGAGACAGCATGGAGGGACCTGGAGAGTATCATGCTAAGTGAAATAAGTCAGAGGAAGACAAGTATCACATGATCACACTCATATGTAGAGTCTAAGTAACAAAATAAACTGATGAATGGAGTGGATCCAGAGACACGGAAGCATAGAACAGAGTGAGGAATCTCAGAGGGAAGGCGGGGGAGGGTTGGTGGGAGGTAATCAACCAAAGACCTCATATGCACATATGCAAAACTCATGAACACAGACAATAGGGTGCTGAAGGCTGAGGGTGGGAGAGTGGGGCGGGCTGGAGGGGATCGATGGGGGAAACAAGGGGACATATGTAATACTTTCAGCAATAAAGAATTATTTTTAAAATTACACATGAATATAAAAATGTTAAAATATTTAAAAGATAAGACTGTGATGCCAACTGTAAGCATGATAGGAATCTTAGGAGAGGAAAACTGACGTAGCCTAGATTTGTTAAAGGGGTTCATGGAAAAAATAGACCTCAAAGTACATATAGGATTTGGGAGAGTAGTAAGAACATAGAGATATTTAGGGAAGAATGGGCTGCCAGCCTACTTGGTCTGTGTATGATGAGTCACAGGAAATCTAATTATAGATATGGTGGAAACAAGTCAAGGAGGGACTTGACAAGCAGATAAAGGACAGAGAAAAGGAAGAGTCTTGAGCAGAGGAATTTCAGGAAGAGTGCTTCACCGAGGAGCCAGGAACTCTTCTTGATGCTATAGATTTAATGGTGATCAAAACATGAGAATATAAAACAGAAATCAACAAACAAGCCCTGCCCTGGTAGCTCAGTTGGTTAGAGCTACCTCATATGCCAAGGTTTCGGGTTTGATTTCAGGTCAGGGCACATGCAAAGAATCAATGAATGAATGAATAAATAAGTGGGCCCTAACCGCTTTGGCTCAGTGGATAGAGCGTCGGCCTGCGGACTAAAGGGTCCCAGGTTAGATTCCGGTCAAGGGCATGTACCTTGGTTGTGGGCACATCCGCAGTAGGAGGTGTGCAGGAGGCAGCTGATCGATGTTTCTAACTCTCTATCCCTCTCCTTCCTCTCCATAAAAAATCAATAAAATATATATTAAAACAATAAAAAATAAATAAATCCTAAATACAAATTAATGCATTCCTGTACAGTACATTATTTTGCTTTTTAGCTTTAGAAAAATAATGCTATTCAATAAATAAACTTGCATTATTAAAAAAACATGAATGGTAAAGGGATTTGACCAGGTGATTTCTGAAATCCTATGGGCTTTATCATTTTGTGATTTGAATAATGATTATCTTCCAGCAGGCTCACTGACAGATATATCACCAGCTCCAACTTAAACGGGATCCAACTTAGTCAATAATGCTGATTATATGTGTATCATGAGTTCATGTAGTTTGTTCAGAAGGATAGGGTAAAAATTCATAAACATGTGCTGTGGTTAGTTCATTTTCTAGGAGCCTGTCCTGCATTACCACTGAACCCACAGAAATAATTTAAATATGATCTCTATACCAAAAATCTTCTTGCTTCTCCTTGAATATATTTTACTTTGGGGAAGGATTATTGCCCAATGTTATTTTCTAAAAGGTATTTAGCACACTGAAAATGCTTAATAAACATAATATACCCATGAGCTCATCTCTGGAAAAGAAATCTTGGCTATATGATTACACGCCCAGTACAGTAAACAATAACTATTTTTAACAGTTTCTTGTGCCATTCATCAGGGGTTATTCATGTGGAAGCCTAAAATTAAAAATAAGTAAAAACAGCTGGCTCACAATGATCTCTGTCAAGAAAACTTCAAATATATAAAACCCAGGTGATTGGCATAGAATAGTACAAAAAATATCACGGAGTAAATATTAAATTAATAATCCTGGCTAGTGAGTATTTCTGTCCACTACTGCTCCATAAAGGTTATTTCAAACTAGATTTCTTCACTCATTGTGAAGAATTATGCATGGTAAACTTGAACTAAATATCTGGAAAGTATGTTGGAATGTAATTTGAAAATTCTAGTAACAAATATTCTGAATTCAACTACTTCACAGACTGGGTATTCACTTTAAGACCTGTGAAAAATGCCCCCTTGAAAAAATGAATTATTCCTGGCCTGTGTGGCATGGTTGGCTGGACATCATCCCATGTATCTAAAGGTTGCCAGTTCGATTTCCGGTTGGGGCATATGCACAGGTTTCGGGCTTGATCTCAAACAGGGGGCATGCAGGAGGCAGCCTATGGATGTTCCCTCTTTTCTCTCTCTCTCTCTCTCTCTCTCTCTCTCTCTCTCTCTCTCTCTCTCTCTTTCTCTCTCTCCCCCTTGCTCTAAAAGTCAATAAAATATTTTAAAAATTAATTAGAAATCACTAACAAAAGGAAATTTGGGGAATTAAAAAATAATTAATCAATGCACTCCTTTTTTTTGCTAATATTTACCCAAGGATATTTTTCTATTGATTCTTTTAATACTTGCATGAATCTCTTAAAAATATGAACAAAAATCACAATGTTATGCAGCTATAATCACACCTCAAAAGATTAATAACACTTTTATGCCATCTAATAGTACTCAGTTCATATTCAAATTTCTTCATCTCAATAATAGCTATTTAAAATTAATTTGTTAGGTCTCAAGTCTCTAATCTAGAGCCATCCACTGTCCCTTTCCTCCCTTTTTTGTTGTTGTTGTTGCTAATCCTCACCTGAGGATATTTTTTCATTGACTTTTTGAGAGTGGAAGGGAGGGGGAGAGTGAGAGTGAGAGTGAGAGAGAGAGAGAGAGATTAATCTGAGAGAGACACATCAATTGGTTGCCTCCTGCATATGTCCTGACCAGGGTTGGGGAATGAGCCTGCAACTGAGGTACATGCCCTTGACCAGAACTGAACCCAGGACCCTTCAGTCCAAGAGCTGACACTCTACCCATTGAGCCAAACTGACTAGGGCAATGCACTCTTTTTAAAAATATATATATTATTGATCTTTTACAGAGAGGAAGGAGCTGCCTCCTGCATGACCCCTACTGGGGATGTGCCCACAACTAAGATACATGCCCTTGACCGGAGTCGAACCTGGGACCCTTGAGTCCGCAGGCTGACGCTCTATCCTCTGAGCCAAACGGGTCAGGGCAGGGCAATGCACTCTTAAATAACCAATTGGTCATGGAAGAATTCACAAGGGAAATTAGAAAACACCTTGAGATGAATGGATCTGGATATTTCTCCAAAGAAGATATGCAAATGGCCAATAAAAATATGAAAAGATGCTCAACATCAATAGCCATCAGGGAATTGCAAATCAAAAAAGCATGAGAAACCATTCCCACACTTTATGGTTATAAGAAAAAAGATGGACAGAAATTAAAAATGGCGGCAGAGTAGGAGGATGCTGTGTCATCATGCTCCCAGGAACAAGCTGGAAATACAACTGAAATATGAAAAGGCATCCCGAATAATCAACGGAAAACTCACAGGAGAGAACCCTGATACCCAAGGACTGAAGGTGGAGCCAGCATAGAGACTGGTAGGAGGGGCAGGGGCATGAAAGGGCTGGCCAGGCACCCACAGATGGCAACTGAAGTCCCAGAGAGACATCTCAGCTGAGGGAGGAGGTGCCACTGAGAACTCTGGGATCTAATCCCAGAGCTGGGCTCCCCAGCAGAGAGCACCAAACTGAGGAGGGTACTCAAATAACCTCAAGCTGTGAAAGGCAACGGGGGTGCTGTCTGCCAGGGAGGGGCAGCTGCAAGGTTGGGCACCCTCTTAAAGGGCCAATACACAAAAATTCCCTGTGGAGCCACTCACCTTGTGCTCTGGCAGAGGGAGGGTGAAGTGGACTGGAGCTGTGAGAGCAGACCCAGGACTGGGGACTTGGGGAATAGAGCTCAGAAGGCATACACCCCAAGTTTCCTGGGCTGAGTCATTCCCTCGCACAGCCAGAGAACATCTTTCCCACATAGACATTTGGAAAACACCTTGCCTGAGGCCACTTAAGAGATTAAAAGTAACAATTAGGAGAACCTAAGATATGAGGTTACTGAACCCAGGGTTGGTCTGACCCCACTGGTCAGACACTTGGTGCCATTCTTGCCGCCTATAACACAGATCCTTTGAGAGAAGCTGTTATCAGAAGTGTATACATCCAGGGACCCTGCAAACACAACAGTCAGGGACCAGCTACGAACCCAGGAACACCAGACCCCCTGGCAGCACGAATACATGGACTCAGACGAGCCCTGCTCCTCCTTACGGAAAGGAGAGAGAGAACTACATAACCAGACACCCAGAGAAAAGAGATCATGGGGAGACAAAGAAACAGCCCGCATATGAAAGAAAAACAGGCATCACCAGAAAAAGAAGTAAATGAAATGGAGGCATGCAACCTGTCAGAGAAGGAATTCAGAGAAATGGTCATAAGGTGGGTGAAAAGAATGGAAGACAAATTCGACAATATGTGTAAGAACCAAGAAGAAATGAAAAATGACATCACTGCTATAAAGAACTCAATAGAAAGCCTCAGCAGTAGACTAGAAGAAGCAGAGGATCGCATCAGTGAGCTAGAAGACAAGGTAGGAAAAAATAATCAAGCAGAGCAGCTTCTAGAAAAAAAAATTAAAAAGCAGGAGGAAAGCCTAAGAGAGCTTTGGGAGAACATGAAAAGAAACAATATCCATGTAATAGAGGTGCCAGAAGGAGAGGAAACTGAGTAAGGAATAGAAAGCTTGTTTGAAGAAATATGACAGAAAAATTTCCTGACATAGGGAAGAAAAAATTCACACAAATCCAAGAAGCTCACGGAGTCCCAAACAAAATGAACCCCAAAAGACCAATGTCAAGGCACATTATAATTAAATTGGCAAACACCAACGACAAAGTAAGAATCTTAAAAGTGGCCAGAGAGAGACAGAAAATTACCTACAAAGGATCCCCCATCAGACTAGCGACAGACTTCTCAACAGAAACACATTAGGCAAGAAGGGAATGGAATGAAATATACAATGATAATAAATTACCTAACCCTACAACTCAAAGATTTAGAAAGAGAGCAACAAGAAAAACCCACTGTAAGCAGAAGGAAGGAAACAATTAAGATCAGAGCAGAAATAAACGACATAGAAACCCAAAAAAAACAATACAAAAGATCAACAAAACCAAGAGCTGGTTCTTTGAAAGGATAAACAAGATCGATGAACCGCTAGCCAAGCTCACCAAGAAGCAAAGAGAAAACACCCAAATAAACAAAATCAGAAATGAAAGAGGAGAAATAACAACAGACCCCACAGAAATACAAAGGATTGTTAAAGAATATTATGAACAACTCTATTCCAACAAATTGGACAACCTGGAGGAAATGGACATATTCCTAGAAAAATACAACCTTCCAAAACTCAATAAGGAAGAATCTAAAAATCTCAATAGACCAATAACTATGGAAGAAATTGAAGCAGTAATCAAAAAGCTTCCAGCAAACAAAAGCCTGGGGCCAGATGGCTTCACCGGGGAGTTTTACCAAACATTTAAGGAAAAACTAAAACCTGTTCTCCTGAGACCACTCCTAAAAATTCAAGAGGAAGGAACACTTCCAAGCTCATTCTATGAAGCCAGCATTACCCTAATACCAAAACCAGATAAAGACAACATAATGAAAGAGAATTACAGGCCAATATCCCTCATGAACATAGATGTCAAAATCCTCAACAAAATCCTAGCAAATCAGATCCAGTAGTACCTCAGAAAGATCATACACCATGACCAAGTAGGATTTATCCCAAGGGTGCAAGGATGGTACAATATCCGCAAATCAATAAACGTGATACATCACATAAACAAATTGCGAGATAAAAACCACATAGTCATATCAATTGATGCAGAAAAAGCATTTGACAAAATCCAACACCCATTTTTGATAAAAACTCTCAACAAGGTGGGAATAGAAGGATTATACCTCAACATAATAAAAGCCATATATGACAAACCCACAGCCAACAACTTCATACTCAATGGGCAAAAACTAAAACCATTTCCCCTTAGAACAGGAACAAAACTGGGATACCCACTCTCACCACTCCTGTTCAACATAGTACTGGAAGTATTAGCCACCGCGATTAGACAAGAAGAAGAAATAAAAGGCATCCAAATTGGAAAAGAAGAAGTAAAACTGTCCTTATTTGCAGATGACATGATATTGTACATAAAAAACCCTAAAGACACCATTAAAAAACTATTAGACTTAAGAAATGAATTCAGCAATGTAGCAGGATACAAAATTAATGCTAAGAAATCAATGGCATTTCTATACACCAATAGTGAACTTACAGAAAGAGAGACTAAAAAAGCAATCCCATTTACCATCACACCAAAAAAATTAAGATACCTAGGAATAAACTTAACTAAAGAGGTAAAAGACCTCTACTCAGAAAACTACAGGATGTTGAAAAAAGAGAAGGAAGACATAAACAGAGGGAAGAACATACCATGTTCATGGATTGGTAGAATGAACATCATTAAAATGTCCATGCCGTAGCCAGTTTGGCTCAGTGGATAGAGCATCGGTCTGCGGACTGAAAGGTCTCAGGTTCGATTCCAGTTGGGGGCGTGTGCCTGGGTTGTGGGCATTTCCCCAGTGGGAGGTGTGCAGGAGGCAGCTGGTCGGTATTTCTCTCTCATTGATGTTTCTAACTCTCCGTCTCTCTCCCTTCCTCTCTGTAAAAATTCAATAAAATATATTTTTTTAAAATGTCCATACTACCCAAATCAATCTATAAATTCAACACACTTCCCATTAAAATACCAATGGCATATTTCACAGACCTAGAATGAACTCCCCAAAAATTCATCTGGAATAAAAAGAGACGACGAATAGCTACAGCAATCCTGAGAAAGAAGAACAAAGTAGGTGGGATCTCAATACCAGTTATCAAGCTGTATTACAAAACCACTGTTCTCAAAACGGCCTGGTATTGGCACAAGCACAGACATAATAGATCAATGGAATAGAATAGAGAAGCCAGAAATCGACCCAAACCACTACGCTCAATTAATATTTAACAAAGGAGGCAAGAACATACAATGGAGTCAAGACAGTCTCTTTAATAAATGGTGTTGGGAAAATTGGACAGATACATACAAAAAAATGAAACTAGACCACCAACTTACACCATACACAAAAATAAACTCAAAATGGATAAAGGACTTAAATGTAAGATAGGAAACCATAAAAATACTAGAGGAATACAAAGGCAACAAAATCTCAGACATATGCCAAAGCAGTTTTTTCACTGATACAGCTTCTAGGGCATTGGAGACTAAAGAGAAAATAAACAAATAGGACTGTATCAAAATAAAAAGCTTCTGCACAGCAAAAGAAACCATCAACAAAACAATAAGAAACCCACTGCAAGGGAGAACATATTTGCCAACGTTATCACCGATAAAGGTTTAATCTCTAACATTTATAGGGAACTCATACAACGTAACAAAAGGAAAATAAACAATCCAATCAAAAAATGGGCAAAGGACCTAAGTAGACACTTTTCAAAGGAGAATATTCAGAAAGCCAAGAGATATATGAAAACATGCTCAAAGTCACTAATCATCTGAGAGATGCAAATCAAAACCACAATGAGATACCATCTCATACCTGTAAGAATGGCTATCATCAACAAATCAACAAACGACAAGCACTGGAGAGGATGCGGAGAAAAAGGATCACTTATGCACTGCCGGTGGGAATGCAGACTGGTGCAGCCACTATGGAAGACATATGGCATTTCCTCAAAAACTTAAAAATGGAACTGGCATTTGATCCTGTGATCCCACTTATAGGAATATATCCCAAGAAACCAGAAACACCAATCAGAAAGGATATATGCATCCCTATGTTCATGGTGGCGCAATTCCCCATAGGTAAGATTTGGAAACAGCCTAAGTGCCCATCAACAGATAAATGGATTAAAAAACTGTGGTATATCTACACAATGGAATACTATACTGCTGTAAAAAATGAATTCCTAACATTTGCAACAGCATGGATGGAACTGGAAAGCATTATGGGAAGTGAAATAAGCCCATCAATGAAAGAACAATACTACATGACATTGCTCATTTATGGATAATAAAGAACATTATAAACCAATGAACAAAAATGGATACAGAAGCAAAGCAACATCAAACAGACTGTCAAACTACAGCAGGGAAGGCTGGGGAGGATTGGGGTGTTGGGGGGAGGGGTCAAGAGATCAACCAAAGGACTTTTATGCATGCATATAAGCATAACCAATGGACACAAAACACTGGGGGTAGGGGAAGCTGGGGGAAGGTCAAGAGGGGGAAAAAGGAGACATATATACTACTCTTTGTAATATTTTACGCTATAAAAAAATAAAAAATGATATAAAACATAAAAGAAGGCCTCAATTATGAGAAGAAAAACAGTGTGCTAGGAAAACAGAAGCCATAGTTGAATTATAAAAAGTACTAGAGGCCCAGTGCACAAAATCATATGCAGGTAGGGTCTCTAGGCCTAGTCCGCGATCAGGGCCATCTTCTGCCTACTTGCCAGTCCCTAGTCCTGCCCTGCTGCCACCCATCCTGATTCCCTGTGGTTCCCCATTTGCCATACTGTGATTGGAGACTGCAGGCTGGGGAAGGGACTAAGAGGTCAGCTGTTCCACCCGCTCACAAGTCCCCAGTCCTGCCCTGCCACCACTCACCCCAGTTCCCCGTGGTTCCCTGTTCACCATCTTGCAATCAGAGGCTGTGGGCTAGGGGGAAGGGACCAAGAGGTGATCAATGCACCTCATAGTGACTGGTTGAGTGGTTGTTCTGGTTGTTACACCATTATGGTTGCTGGGCTTTTATTATATCGAATAGTCATTAAAAATAAAAACAAAAACAGATTAGACACAACTTAAGCAAGCAAAGTGAATCGGGAGACTGATTTCCAGAAAATTCCCAGAATGCAGAGAGATAAGGTTAAAATACATAACTTGATTTTCATGGAATATGGGCTCATAAAAGCCTTGTGGAAGAATAATGGCTAAGAAGTTTTGCCTTACTAGATATCAAATGTGTAGATAAAAATCCTATATAATAAAAGCCTAATATGCTAATGATGTGCTAAGGCTGCTCAACTACTTGCTATGATATGCACTGCCCACCAGGGGGTAGACAGTTGACTGGTTGATCAGTTGCTATGATGTGCACTGACTACCAGGGGGCAGATACTCCAACTGGTAGGTTAGCTTGCTGCTGGGTTCTGGCTGATCGGGACTGAACCAGATGGGCTGGACACTCCCTGGAGCTCTCCTGCAGTCCCTCCCAAGCTGGCCAACCTCCTGTGTCCCTCCCCAGCCCCGATCGTGCACCGGTAGGGTCCCTTGGTCTGGCCTGCACCTCTCACAATCTGGGCTGAGGGACTGTTCCTCCTCTCCTCCTCCCCCAGTGCACAGATTTCATGCACCAGGCCTCTAGTATGATAATAATGGCTCAGGGGGACAAAGCAAGGAACAGAGAGCCAGATACAGACACTTTTATATGGGAGTCTTATCAATGACTCCCATATGAAAGATAACACTTATGTCAAGTAGTATTATGACACATCAGTTGGAAAAGATAAAACGGTGCTATCTTTTTGAAAGAAGATAAAGAGGAACCTTGGTTAGTTCTCCAACTTAATTTATTCTGGGAAGCTGTTCAAGAAGCAATTTGTGTCCTAACTGGTTTGGCTCAGTGGACAGAGCGTCGGCCTGCAGACTCAAGGGTCCCAGGTTCGATTCCAGTCAAGGGCACATACCTTGGTTGCGGGCACATCCCCAGTAGGGAGTGTGCAGGAGGCAACTGATAAATGTTTCTTGCTCACTGATATTTCTAACTCTCTATCCCTCTCCCTTCCTCTCTGTAAAAAAATCAATAAAATATATTTTTTAAAAAAGATAGACAATAACAGGAATTGGCAGAGATATGGAAAAACTGGAACCCTTATACATTGATGATGGGAATGTAAAATGGTCAGCTACTTTGGAAAAGCTGTTTGGAAGTTCCTCACAAAGTTAAACAGAGTTATTATAGTGATAGTAGGTATATACCTAAAATATGAAAACATGTCCAAACAAAAACTGAACACAATTGTTAATAGCAGCAGTATTTACAATAGCCAAAAAGTGAAAACAGCTCAAAAGTCCATCTAATATAATAAAAGAGTGGTATGCAAATTGACCATTACCTGAGACACCTAAGCCACGCCCACCAGACAAGCCACACCTCCCAGCCAACGAGAGTGGCTTGTATGCAAATTAGCCCAGCCAAGATGAAGGCCAGCAGCTACAGAGCTAGAGCAAACCAGAGGCTTCTGTATGTAACTGCCTGCCTAGGCTGGCTAAGCCTCTGTTCACTGCCACGCCCACGAGCCAATCAGAGCAGCTGTATGCAAATTAACCCAGACAAGATGGAGGCTGGCAGGGCGGCTCTGCACTGGGAGCCTCTGCGGCTAGCATAGCTGTGCCAGGTGTTTCAGCTCAGTGGGGGGGGCCTCCACCAGGTGTGGGGGAACGCGGGTCCTCCACAGGGCTTGCAGGAGCAGCCATCCTGGGTCCGCTGCCTGGCTCTGCCCCGGGGGCCTCCTCGGGGGCATGCGGGAGCACCCGTCCAGGGTCCGCTGCCTTCGTCCACCCCCCAGGGGCCTCCACAGGGCGTGCGGGAGCGTCTGCTGCAGAGTGCGGAGCATCTGAAGCCAGTCTGCTGCCCCGGGTGTGTTCACTCAGCAGCAGGGCCCCACTGAGGGATTGTACACCAACGTCTGCCCCTGGCTCGCCACCCAGCTCTGCATCAGGTGTGTCCCCTCAGCGGTGGGGGCCCACCAGGCGTGTGCAATCGTGGGCCCTCCGGCGGGAAACGTCCAGGCCTGCACTCACCAGCCCTCCCACCCCCCAGTGCACGAACCCTGAAGGGGCTGTGAGCAGCCTGAAAATGGCCCTCAGCTCCTCACCCAGGCTGGCCAGGCATGCCAGCAGGTGGACATCCCCCCCGAGGTTTCCCAGACTGCAAGAGGGCACAGGCTGGGCTGAGGGGCCCCACCCCCCGAGTGCACAAATTTTTGTGCACTGGGCCCTGAGTACTTATACAACAGAATATAATTTGGTCTAGAAAAAAAGGGAGTACTGATACATGCTACAAGGAAGAACCTTGAAAACATGCTAAATAAAGAAAGCCAGACACAAGGCCAAATATTGCCATGATTACACTTCTATGAAATTATCTAGAATAGGAAAATCTATTGAGACAATAAACACCTACATTGTTGCCAGGGGCTAAAGGGAGGGAGGAATAGGGAGTGACTGCTAATGTGAATGGGGTTTCTCTTTAGGCTCATGAAAGTGTTCCAGAATTAGATAGTGGTAATGGTTGCACCATTTTGTGAATATACTAAGCCACTGAATTTTTGTATTTTAAAAGGATGAATTTTATGGCATGTCAATTATCTTCTATAATAAAAGCGAAACATGCAAATGTGACCGTTACCACCAGCCAATCAGAGTGGCTATATGCAAATTAACCCAGCCAAGATGGAGGCCACCAGCCAATCAGAGTGGCTGTATGCAAATTAACCCAGCCAAGATGGAGGCCAACAGCCACGGAACCAGAGCAACCCAAAGGGTTCTGTTGCAACTGCCTGCCTATGTTCGCAGTTGGAAGTGGCACCAGGGCACCAGGAAGTGGGAAAGCAAGGTGGCGGGCCGGGGAGCGGGTAAGAGGTGGCAGGGGGTCGGTGGCCTGCTTGGTGGCTTCCCAGGCCCTTTGTGGGGCATCGGGGAGCGGGTAAGAGGTGGCAGGGGGTCGGCGGCCTGCTTGGCAGCTGTCCAGGCCCTTTGCGGGGCATCGGGGAGTGGGAAAGAGGCAGCAGGGGGTCAGTGGCCTGCTTGGTGGGCTTCCCAGGCCCCTTGCAGGGCACCAGGAAGTGGGAAAGCAAGGTGGCGGGCCGG
>PVJC01015980.1:0-34323 GCA_004026665.1 Murina feae
ATGCCAACTGTTGCAGTAGGCATAAGAGCTACATGTATAATGAATTAAATGATAAAACCCCTGCATTAAAGTGATATGGGAAGGAAGACAGACCCAAATAGCTTCTACAAAAGAATTAAGCACATACACACACACACACACACACATACACAGTAAAACTGTGCTAATGACCTTAAATTAAACATATCCATGCTAAACAACCAGGAACCCTTAAGTTCCTTATGAGGAAGAACTCTTTCAATTGAAACTTGAAATATATATACACTAGGGGGCCGGTGCACAATATCCGTGCACTGAGGGTAGGTTCCTCAGCCCAGCCTGCCTTCTCTCACATATTGGGTGTCCTACTGACAGCTTAGGCCCGCTCCCTGATCCCCTTGGGGAGCGGGCCTAAGCCACAGTGTGGCCTCCCTTTGTGGGAGACGACCAGGCTAATTAGGGGAAGCCACCAGCCCCATCACCCTACTTCTGTAGCCACTGCCAGTCACTGCAACCAGCAAGGTGTTTTCATCAACACAGACTACAGCCCCTTCACCATAAAAAAATGAAAACTTTCTTTAGGCATTTTCAAGATATGTCTTTCATAGGCTATGACATTTCTTTCTTTTTTTTATTCTCACCTGAGGATATGTTTCCATTGATTTTTACAGAATGTGGAAGAGAAGGGAAAAACAGAGAGAAACATCAAAAGTGAGAGGATCACTTAGATTGGTTGCCTCCTGCATATGCCCCAACCTGAAAGGAGCCTGCAACCTAGGTACATGCCCTTGGTCAGAATTGAACCCAGACCCTGCAGTCAGCAGGCTGAGGCATTATGCACTGAGCCAAACTGCCTAGGGCAGAATATGACATTTCTTAGCTCTCCAGCAGTGGACTTTCCTTTTTTATTCTCCATGAGTGTGGTGGAAAATCCCTAGATCACCTTTAGAGACTCTTATTACCCAAGTGACTAAGAATATTACCAGTGGCATAGAGGGAGCTTAGCCAATGAGCGGTAAGAAAAGGTGTTTCCTCTGTAGTTCACTCCCATCATCGGCTCCAACCCTGCCCCTCCAATCCCAGCTCTACCCCTGCCCAGGCCTGTAAGCTCTGGCCAAGGCTGCAGGACTGGGCAGGAGACCCCTAGACCCCTGCAATCGCCGGCTTCACAGAGTCCAGGCCTCTGCGATCACCCGCTCTGATCCTGCCCCCTGCCATCGCTGGCTCTTCCCTTGCCCCACAGGCAGCCTCTGGCCCATGCTGCGGGTCTGGACCCCCAGACCCCTGTTTTGCCAGCTCCATCGGTTCCCAGACCTCTGGGATAGCAGACTCTGCCCCTGCCCCTCTGATCTCTGGCTCTACTGAACCCAGGCCCCTGTGATCTCCAGCCTTGCTCCTGCCCCGGCCTGACACCTCTGGTTCAGGCCTTATGCCTGGGTGGGGCACCCTCATACCCCTCTGATCACCTGCTCTGCCTCTGTCCCCTCTGATCACTGGCTCCGCCCTTGGCCATGCCTGAGGCCTCTGGCCTAGGCAGGGGACCCTCAGCTCTCTCTGATCACTTGTTCTGCCCCTCCGGCCCCCCGCCTCCCATGCCACCTGCCTGGCTAACAGGCCTGACCACTTCAGTGGCAGTGCTGAGCCGGACTGGGTGCCGACATCTTGTGGCTATGGGCACTGCCATCTTGTGTCCATGGTGGTAGCCATCTTTGTCTTGGAGTGATGCCTAATTTGCATATTACTCTTTTATTAGATAGGAGGATGTTAGACAGGAAAAAAGAAAAAAAAGATTATTACAAGGAAATTTATTGTCTTGTATAAAAATATTTAAGCCAATAAATTTAATAAAGAAATATTTTTAAGGTACTTAAAGGAAAAAAAATTAGAAGTTTTAAAAGCACATTGTAAGGAAATTATAGATGCAGCAAGTGTAGAAGGGGTGGAGCTAAGTGATACAAGATGATGACAGATAAAAAGTTAAGAAAGGGCCAAATCGTTAAGGCTTTTGTAGGTTAAGCTAAAGATGCTGAAATTTATGCTAAGTGCAGTGGATAAAAATCAGTGCAGCATCTTAAACTGGTGAGTGAAATGATCAGTGTCACATTTACTGATTTATCTCAATAATATCTTTGAAAGTGACTCCATATTCTCATTCCTGTGGCCACTACTCTGAAAGTTCTAATAAATTCACTAATCCAGGTCTTTATTAGTCCTCACTTGAACTATTAAACAAGACTTTGAAAGACCTTTCAAATGTAGATTCTTGTTGAAGTATAGCTTGGATCTTCTTTTTCCTACTCAGTGACTCCTCATTAGCTAAAGTACCCTATTCCTTAGCTTGATAGTCAGAGCTTTTTATTCTTGTCTCCTCTCGTATTTTACACTACAATTTCATTAGCAATCATCTTGAATGCCTCCAAATTTCTTACACATATTTGCAACTACTATCCTTTCCCATTATTTTCCTCAAGCTCTTTCCCGTGGCTTTACTCTCTTCTTTTTCTTTATATGTTGAAATTCTTTCAGTGCATGAAAACATAATCCTTCTGTGGCCCACAAAATCTTTGACCAATGCAAGCCAGAGAGTGTGTCCTTCACTCTTCATTATATTATAAATTTGTCAATAAATTAATTAGACAAATTGGTACACAGAGTTGTAATATGACAGTCATTCTTCTAAGCACTGTGGTTTGATGTGTGTGTGTGTCTCTGTGTGTGTGTGTTTAAAGATAAATATGACAAGTTTTCTGGTAGTGAGAGAAAAACATGCCTTTTTGCCCAAGTGGACGGTATATTATACAGTGTTGTAATTTGATAATTTCTGAAGTAAGCATATATACATCATTGTGACTGAGTAATGCTTAATTTGCATATTACTCTTTTATTAGATAGGATATATGTGTGTGTGTATGTAATCTTAGAAAATCATATATTTTTAAAATAATAAATATAGTTACAAATTCTTTCTCAAGACTGAAAACATTTGTCTAGGAAATTCTCCTGAATTGTCAAAGTTAGCTTTCAAAAGGTTTTATTGTATAATTTCAAATTATAAAATGAAACATTTTAAAATATATATTTTATTGATTTTTTACAGAGAGGAAGGGAGAGGGATAGAGAGTTAGAAATATGGATGAGAAACATCGATCAGCTGCTCCTACACACCTCCCACTGGGGATGTGCCCGCAACCAAGGTACGTGCCCTTGACTGGAATCGAACCTGGGACCCTTCAGTCTGTAGGCCGATGCTCTATCCACTGAGCCAAACAGGTTAGGGGTAAAAAGAAACATTTTTAAAGAAAAAAAGGAAAGACAAAAAAATAATTAGCCATCAATTTTACTTAAATATAATGCATTCCTGTATTTAAAATTAGGATCAGTGGCATATCTATATTTGAAACCCAAAGAAGAATAAGTAAATGACATATGAACACTCCATATAACAACTTTTCTGCTGATTAGAAAGTTGTTAGGTTCAATTCTGATCACTCGAGAGATATAAGAAAGGATTGGCAAGAGGAAAACATTGGGTAAAGTAGCATATGTTGTCTATATTATGCATACTAGCTAAGCCAATAAATGGAGGCAAATTATATATTTTAAAAGATTCAAGGTCCTTTGTGCTTTATCCAAATTTAGACTTTATCCTATTAGATATTTTAAATTATGCTTCTTTTATCTAAGATTTTGGCAATTTTTTTTAAAAAAAGTTATTTTATTTGGAGTTTAATTAGTATGCTCATACTATTTTTAAAAACTTTGAACAAAATATTTTTAATAAAATTTCTTTTGGGAATCAGGTGTCAGTATCACCTCATTACTTTAACCTATTTTTTTTGGAAGGGATCTTTTTATATCTTATTAGAAAAAGTAGACAGAACACATTCAATCCTACTTAGCAAATCATTGAAAAGTCCACTTCAGAAATAAACATTCTAAGTTGCAGTAATATCAGTTGTATCTATCACTTGTTTTGACAAGGCATGATATTTTGACATGCAAAGAATTAAGATAAAACACATATTGTTTTTTCTTTACAGAGTTACCTAGTTAAAAATAATAAAGCAATAATATATACACACTCTTCAAGAGACTTACATATTGATTCTTTGTGGTTTTGTATCCTCCATGGTTTTCCAGGAAAAAAAAAGAAAGAAAAAAAGAAAAGAAAAATTGCAAATCATTCTAAAATTTACAAGATAGTGCTTTTTTAAGTACTGTTATTGTAAGACCATATGATAAGAAATATTTTAAGACTACACAATAAAAAATTAACTACCCAATTTACTTCCAGGAAATAACACTAACTTTAATTAAAGAGAAATGAAAACACGATTTAAATCCCTTTGCAAAGCCCCTTAAAGCAATACCTTGTAAATGATTGCATTGTACTGGAGTTATTCTCACAATGCACCATTTTCTCTGCAGGCCAGACAGGGTAATATTGCATGTTTCCAGTAGTAGACATATTTTCTCCAGTTTTTTTTGTATCTATTAAAGAAATGTTATTGAATATTAAGAATAAAATTATTTATATGTTAAATCGTTTTAAAAATTCATAGTTTTATTTGTAAGTTTTAAAATAAATCTAGAAACCAAAAAGTAATATAAAATGTCCAAAAGTCAGTTAATAAAAGAAAAGGAGAAAATTGTTTTCTCTCATACACCTGTTTTCTCAGGCACAAAAATTTGTTTTTTATTCAGTATTTATATTTAATAACATGAAAAAGAACTTGAGTATTTTATAACTGGGAGTTGGATAAATGAGAACAAGACAATTTATCTGTTTATTATATAATTACGAAATAATAAAAAAATACTATTTTCTCTCAGTCAGACAATTAAATTACTTTATCCTCCTACCAATGTTACAAATATAGGTATTATTATTATTACCATTATTATCTGTACTTTATGGACAGATGGACAGTTAGGCTTTTGTATTAAGGATCACTCAGTAAGTCCCTAGACTGAGATTTGAATCTAGGGTGTTGACTTCTACATTATACTGTTTCTGAAGATTCCCTGAAAAGTTGAGCAATTAATTATCAAGTTTTAACTGAAATGTTTTTTAAATATACTATTCTAATTAAAGACTAAATATATATAAGAATTTTTTCTGTTTAATAATATAATATGTTATAAATTACATATCAGAAACAGACCTTAAAGTGTTTTAAGGTCATTTGTCATTTCTGGGAATAGTTTCTCTTTAAATTTTTAACTTAGATATATTTATTTTAAAATCAATATATAAATGTAAAAATATTTATGTGTTATTTATACAATACATTGTATTTTAGGTGGAATATGAATAAATGAGAATAAGAGAATACAGAAAAAGATTAAGAAGGAATCACATATGATAGTTAAAATATTATATTGATTCTATAATTATAATATTTTAAATATTATTAAATTACATTGGCTGGTTAACCTTTGCTAAGGGTGTCTGAAATCATTAAATTACACTTTATTTCTCTGTAAATATATCAAACAGTAATGCCTTTATTTAGGATATCTACTAAGACTATTAGCTATCAGGTTTGCCTAGGACTTTACTGGTTTTAGCACTCAAAGTCCCATGACCCAGGAAATCTCGGTTAGGCAAAACAGGATATTTGGTTATTCTTAATATTTAATAACATCAAAAAAAAAGAATTAAGGAAAAAGAGCCTAGAACTCAACAGTTTTCCCATAGAAATCAAATCAGTTGCTTCTATGTCAACTTTGGCTTTAATATGTGGAAAGATCCTAGTACACAATTACTGTAACCCTTGGTTTAATTCAACAATTGTTCATTAAGAGGACATTATAGCCCTGACTGGTTTGGCTCAGTGGATACAGCACTGGCCTGCGGACTGAAGGGTCCCAGGTTCGATTCCAGTCAAGGGCATGTACCTTGGTTGCGGGCACATCCCCAGTGAGGGGTGTGCAGGAGGCAGCTGATAGATGTTTCTCTCTCATTGATGTTTCTAACTCTCTATCCCTCTCCCTCTCAGTAAAAAACCAATAAAATATATTTTTTTTAAAAGAGAACATTACATATTGAACTCTATGTCAGATTATTAGAAATTAAAATAAATAGGTATGTTACATCTCTACTCAGGAAAAGAATAATAAGTATTCAACCAGAATGTCATGACACAAAACACAAACCTAATATGCAATCTATATAATAAAGCCTAAGCGACAATTACAGTGGAACGACCAGAACAACTGGTCACTATGATGTGCACTGACCACCGGGGGCAGATGCTCAATGCAGGAGCGGCCCCCTGGTGGTCAGTGTGCTCAGCTAGAAGCTGGGCTCATGGCTGCCATGGCTGGCAAACACAGCAGCGGTGGCGACAGCCTCTCCTGCCTCTGCAGCAGCCTTAAGAAGAAGCAAGTCTAGTGATAAGGAGCAGCAAGCAGGAGGTTGGTAAGGAGTGAGCAACCACCCCCTCATCGCATGATTTCATGAGCGGGCCTCTAGTATTATAGAAATTCAGGAAAGGAAATAATGATATTCAGAGTCATGTTGAGCAGCTTACATGGCGAATTCCTAGGTGACCATATACTGAAATAGTATATAGTCACTGGAAATGTAACCAGATGGAGGAAATTATACTACAAAGGCAGTACAAATGTGATAAGCCACTTTCATATGGGATGGGGAAAGATGAAAAGGATAATAATCTATACAGAGATCTGGGTAATAAGAAAAATGTGAATACTAAAAATTAACATTTATCAAGTTTTTATTGTATAGGGAGTGTATTATGCGTTTCAACTGAATAATTCCAATTTATCTGCACAACACTATTCTGGGTCAATTTTATTTCCTTATAAGAAATAGTGGAGGCATAGAATCAAATGATCTAATCTTTTAATTTACATCTATATTTCCTATTTATAAAAATAGAATTTGAGAACAGTAATTATTTAATCTTTTAATATATTATTAAGTTTAAAAGGAAACTATTAAGGATTTATGTCAATACACTATGCAAACTAATTTTGTTACTCCAAATTTAATTATATCTTTCTATATATAAACTATTTTTAGGGAGATAATGCACTTAAGAATAATTTATGCCATAAAAAAATTCATAGAGCCCCAGCCATGTATATATTATGTAAATTTGCTGCAATATACAACTCAAAACATGTGTGTCTAGAAGACATATAAAGTTGATATGATATTCTCTGAAGCTCAGCCCACATTCTCTTCAATTAAGCATAAGTACACATTACACCCAAGAGGAGACAAATAGCCTCATCTTACACATTAACTCAGTTTAAGTTTTCAGAAAATATCCAACATGCATTATTAAAAATGAAGCAAAACAAACAACAAAAACTTAATTCTTTTGTCTGAAATACAGAACACCAACAGAGATATTTGTTTCCTTGAAAGACATTGTTTTACCAAAGCATATTACCCAGATAATATGGTCCAGAATGTGAAAAAACCTCTCTTCCTAAGATTTATGCTATCAAATCAGTCAACAGCATGGTCTAATGGTGATTACCACAAAATGCAGACATGAACTCATGAAAATACAAACAACATTTGAAGTACACCTTGCCAGTTACCTCATATAAATAAATAAAAACACCTTACTATGCCATGGCTAAAGCATAGTAGCTATTGACTCTAATGAGGACTTCACAAAGAAATATTCCAGAAAAATCTTCCTGAGGAACAGGTTTTTTTGTTTGTTTGTTTTGTGTTGTTTTCTTTTATTGTTTAAAGTATTGCAGATCTCCTTTTCCCCCCAATAAAACCCCCCCAGCCACTCCAAACCCTGAGGGCAAGCCCCCACCACCTCAGTGTCTGTCTCCATTAGTTATGTTAGCATACATGCATACAATTCCTTTGGTTGACCTCTAATCGCCCCTTCCCTGACTTCTCTCTGAGGCTGACAGTCTGTTCAGTGCTACCTTGTCTCTGGATCTATTTTTGTTCATCAGTTTATGTTGATATTTGCCAATGCTATTTCAGATCAGGGCTTAATCTCCAAAATTTACAGGGAACTCATACAACTTGACAAAAGGAAGATAAACAATCCAATCAAAAAATGGGCAAAGGACCTAAATAGACACTTTTGAAAGAGACATACAGAAGGCCAAGAGACATGAAAACATGCATGCTTGAGGGAACAGGTTTTAAATGGACTATATTCAATAGTATAGAAAATTATGACCTAACAGGACCTTTAAAGGTAAATGTTCAGCATTGTAACTAGCAATTTAAATGTAAAGAAGTATGTGAAATGAAGTTTTAAGTCCAAAGCACAGAGGACACACAACCCCAAATTATAACAAAATATTTTGTACATTTCTCTCTTAATCAACATATATACTAAATACACATGAATATTCATTCTATATAATAAAAGGGTAATATGCAAATTGACCCTAACAGCAGAATGAGTGGGAATGACTCACACTATGTGAGTCACTATGACACACACTGACCACCAGGGGGCAGATGCTTAATGCAGGAGCTGCCCCCTGGTGGTCAGTGCACTCCCACAGGGGGAGCTCTGTTCAGTCACAAGCCAGGCTGACAGCTGCCAGCACAGTGGTGATGGCAGGAGAATTTTCCGCCCCTCAGCAGCACTAAGGGTGTCTGACTGCAACTTAGGCCTGCTCCCCACTGGCAAGTGGACATCCCCTGAGGGCTCCTGGGCTGCCAGAGGGATGTCTGACTGCCAGCTTAGGCCCGATTGCCTGGGGAGTGGGCCTAAGCCAGCATGTGGACATCCCCCAAGGGGTCCCAGACATTGAGAGGGCACAGGCTGGGCTGAGGGATCTCCTGAGTGCACAAATTTTTGTGCACTGGGCTTCTAGTATTCTATAAGATGCTAAACCTTAATGATTCTACCAAAAAATTGAGAATTGATGAATGAATTTGGTAAAGTAGAAAGACACAAAATTAGTATTTAGAAATCAGTGGCATTGTTATACATCAATAATGAACTATCAGAAAAAGAAATTAAGAAAACAACCCCATTTGCTGTTGCAACAATAACAAATATAAGATAACAGATAAATTTAACCAAGCCCTATACTCAGAAAATGATAGAATACTAAAAAAAGAAATTGCAGTGTATACAAATAAGTGGGAGCGAATTCTGTGTTCATAGACTGGAAGAATTAACATCATTAAAATGCCCATACTATCCAAAGCAATCTATAGATTCAATGCAATTCCTATTAAAATATCAATGGCATATTTTACAGATCTACCACAAATATTCCAAAAAATGTATATGGAACCACAGAGGACCCCAAATAACCACAGCAATCTTGATAAAAAAAGAACAAAGTTGCAGGTATCACACTGCCTGATATCAAACTATATTACAAGGCCATTGTATTCAAACAGACTGGCACTGGAATAAGAACAGGCATGTAGAGGAATGGAACAGAATCAAGAGCCCAGAAATAAACCCATGCCTTTACAGTTAATTAATATTTGACAAAGGAGGAAAAAACATACAATGGAGTAAAAATAGTTTTTTCAATAAAAGGTGTGGGGAAAAGTGGGCAGATACATGCAAAAAAAAATCCAAGTAGACCATCTACTTACACCATATACAAGAATAAACTCAAAATGGGTAAAAAACTTAAATATAAATCACAAAACCATAAGACTCATAGAAGATATAACAAGGGCAGTAAAATCTCAGATATCTCCCATAGCAATATTTTTCCCCATATATCCCAGGGCAAAAGAAACAAAGGTAAAAATAAAAAATAGACCATTGAACTTAAAAGCTTCTGCACAACTAAAGAAACCATCAACAAAATAAAAATACAACCCAATGAATCTGAGAACATATTTGCCAATGATAAATCTGGTAAGGTGCTAATTTCCAAAACATGTAAAGAACTTACACAACTCAATACCAGGAAAACATAGAGCCCAATTTTAAAAAATAGGCAAATAATCTGAAAAAACACTTCTCCAAAGAGGATATACAGAGATTCCAGTTCTGGAAATATTTCTGAAGAAATCCAAAACACTGATTTTTATTGTTACTTACAATAACCAAGATCTGGAAGCACGCCAAGTGCCCCTCAGTAGATGAGTGGATAAAAAAGGTATTTACATTTACATGAGGTAATACTACTCAGGCATAAAAAAGAAGGAAATCTTACCTTTTGCAACAGCATGAATGGACCTCAAGATTATTATGCTAAGTGAAATAAGCCAGTCAGAGGAAGACAAATACCATATGATTTCAGTTAGATGTGGAATCTAATGAACTAAATTACTTAACAAACAAAATAGAAACAGAAGCATGGATGCATCAAATGGATGCAGCTGTCGGAGGGAAGAAGATTGGGCTGTGTGAAAAGAGGTGAAGGGATTAAAAACATATACATATCCTGTATAATAAAGATGTAATAGGCAAATGGTCGTTATGCCGTGAAGTGTAATGACCGATTGCGTAATGATCAGATCACAGATCATCAGGAGGATGGAGCAGCCAGTTACAAGCAGGCGGTGGAGAGCAACAGGAGGGGGCAGGGCAGCAAGCTATGAGAGGGGGTTAGGAGGGGCAGAGGGAGCTACAGGAGGGTGGGGCAGCAGGCAAAGAGCTATTGGAGGGTGGCAGTGAACTGCAGGCAAGCTATTGGCGCATGGATTGGTGCACAGTGCTACTAGTGTATATATAACAGTATAGTGATACTAGGAGGGAAAGGGGACTGGGGATGGTGGAAGTAGACAAATGGGGGAAAATGTGGATGGAAAGAGACTTTGCTTTGGGCAATGGGTACATGATTCAGTGTACAGATGATGTTTTATTGAGTTGTACATTTGAAACATGTATGTTTTCATTAACCAATGTAGCCCTAATAAATTCAATAAAAAATAAAATATATTCAGAGGACTCAACCATGCCAATAGTTTCACTATACTGATACTCTGAAGCATTATTTTTTAATAGAGCGCAAGTAAAATTTATTAACTAGCATTTCATATGAAAGAATATACTTTCTATAAGACTTCTCAACTCCAAGATCTCTTAGTTTCAGCTTACAGAGTATTTCCTAACACGGAACTCCTGGGACTTCCCAGTTCATATTAAACTGTTAGCATTACTTATGTTACTTTATATTACTGTTTTTACATTTATCATACCATGAAATTATTTCAAATTTCTAAAAATGTATTTTTGTTGTTTTTATCTCTCTTGATTTTAATCTGTATAATAAATTATTTTAACTGGCCTAACAATTTTACTACTATATTTTTAACATCTAGAGTCATCCTTTCTATATAGGATCTATTTTGGTGCATAAATGAAATTATTAACACCACTTTTCTCTTCGGGATGAGAGTGGAACAGGGGATGGTAAAACAATACATTAAAGTTAAGAAAGTAAAAAATATAATTTTTTGATGAGAATTGGTCAAGGGATTACAAATTTCCTTCATTTCAAGTAGTGCTACAAACTCTATATTCTGCAAAGAATAAGTTTCATACTGTTAAACATAATTTGAAATATTAAGATATTTTGCAGTTCAATTAAAAAAACACTAGGAATTAGTAAGACTGCCATATATAGTTGGGCCAGTTGCACTTTGTACTACCTGTTAAGTGGTTATGTTCACATCATAGACATTGCAGATTTAATATTTGTTACAACATATTTTCAGGAGATTATGTCTTGACTAATGAAGATCTGTTTGTTACAATAGTCTGTAAACAGATGGGAGCAAAGAATGTTAAGATAGGATCAGCTTTTCATTCACACAGAGGAACCCTAGAAATTAGGGCAATCTTGAAGATCTAGAGCAAGAGGATGCAGTACATGGGGAGGCTCAATAAGTCTCTGAACTCATCACTAAATATGTTAATTAATTATAGTCTTTTAATGTCCTGACTAATGGATTTCTCTAATTATATAAATTCCTACCACTGTTAAATGGCTCAGCTGTGGCAATAATGAGAATTTCAGTAGATTTGTAATTCATAGGCTCTATTTATATATTGTAATAACATCTTCACAGAGAAGAAGTGGACCCCTATAAGTCTGTCCATAGTAGGTAGTCTTCTGTCTACTGACCATAATTTAATAATCTAATATAGAAACCTGGTCCAGAAAGACTAGTTCATAGAGTGAACCTGGACATTTAGGTTGTCTTCTTCTTTCCTTCCTTCCTTCCTTCCTTCCTTCCTTCCTTCCTTCCTTCCTTCCTTCTTTCCTTCCTTCCTTCCTTTTTTCCTTCCTTCCTTCCTCCCTCCCTTCCTTCCTTCCTTCCTTCCTTCCTTCCTTCCTTCCTTCCTTCCTTCCTTCCTTCCTTCCTTCCTTTCTTTCTTCCTTCCTTCCTTCCTTCTAAATAATTTGAATTGGGCTTATTGAAATAGGGTTATATATTAGGTGGTATTAAATCTGCAAAATGATATGAAAACATTTATGCTTCTGTATAGAAAAACAAAGAAAGCTAAACCACATACAGAAAGATGAATGAAGCAGTGTCCAGAGATATGGAGGAATGAAGGAGAGAGAGGTGAGAGAGGAGAGAGAGAGAAAGAGAGAGAGAGAGAGAGAGAGAGAGAGAGAGAGAGAGAGAGAGAGAGAGAGAGAGAGGAAACTATTAGATTTTCAGTTCTAGTTCATCAAGCCTGGAATGTTTTTTCATCCTAAATTTATGTGTTCATCTATAAGTTATTGGGGTTTTGTCCTTACACCAATGAACATACCTTACTGTTATTTACCACCAAAGACAGAGTAAGACTTTCCTTCATTTCCTTGTATTTGATTGATTTCAGACATTTCAACTTTTTCTCTAAAATTACATGCACATGAATATTAAAGTATGTATTAGGAGGATTTCTTAGTTATATGTAGCTGAGTGAAGATATTTTGAATGTAGTAGTATAGCTAAAAACCATTGCATTATTTTTATTGATGACTTGGAATTTCTTCCCAGTTTTCCAATCATGTATTATGGTAACCAATTCTGAGAAAAATAAGGAATAATTAGTAAATCTGCATATTGTTTAAGGCACATACCACGAATGTGACACTGTTTGTCATGACCAGTCTATTCATATTGAAGGATCAAGTATTTTAAGATAGAGGCAGGCTTACCTACTGAAAATGTTTAGTGGACCTGGTGATTAAAATGATAAAAACGAATTTTTCAAACATGTTGGATACTTATTCTAGGAACTCTGCAAAATTACCTGTAAATACAAAAAACAAAGGGCTATGGTTTGACAGAGGGACATGTTAGTTATACAATTTAATTATTCTTAAAGCTCTACATGAAAATAAGTTTAAAGCACATAGTGTATAGTTTATATTTCACCTCACTGTATGCTCATATATAGTATCTAATATAGACTCAGAATGTACTTGAATATATGATTTTCATTAGTTTCTACCACTAATTCCCCTTTCAGTGAATAATGGTATAACCTTTTTTTGTTTCAAGTGGAGAATTTGCCATGAAGTGTTGTAGCTCTACTTATTAGCTACCACATTTCAATGAGAATATGCTTTTTCTTATATAAAGAGAACTGTCTGGATTTAGTCTTCAGTAGATTATAATTTATACTATGGCTAAATAAAAATAACCCAAACTTTGAAATTATATAAAACTTTCCAAAATGAGAAAATAATAATAATTAGATAAAGGAATTCATTGGTTATCAAAAATGTATATCAATTTTGTAAAAAGAAAATAAAAAGAAAGTATTCAACCATTCAAATAATTTCTACCAAGTTCCTTATAGTGGAATTAAAATGACAAATACACAATTCATTTTGTATAAAAAATTTGAGAAAATTCTCTAAGTGCATTGGTGGATACAATTCTAAAAAAATATGTATTATGTTTAAGAAAGACTTCTCTGACTTACAGGAGAAAGTAACAAACCCAACTTGAGAAGATTTGGAGGAGTTATTAAAAAAATCAATGCTTAAAAGAGGTCAAATATATAATAGAAGGGAATCTGACTTCAGGTGGTAAAAGTTAAATATACAGCTGATGTATTATAGAATTGTACACTGGGAACCTATATAATTATATTAACCAATGTTACCCCAATACATTTAATTAAACATGATTTTTGAATCCTCACCAGAAGATATGTTTTTACTGATTCTTTCAAGAGAGAGAGAGAGAGAGAGAGAGAAAGAGAGAGAGAGAGAGATCAGTTGCCTCCCATATGCACCTGACTAGGGATTTAACTCATAACCTAGGTATGTGTCCTGACTGGAATCAGACTGGTAACCATTTTGAGGTATAGAATGATGCTCCAACCTAGCCAGTTGACCAGGGCAAAACTGATTATTAAATTAATAATTAAGAGGTAAAAGATATGAGGAAGTGGGTAAAATTAATAATAATAATAAAAACTACAATAGCACTTGCTAGTAGTGGTAGTAAGGCCATATTGTTGAAAAATGAAGTTTCCAGGGTTTAGTTAAGGTAGTGGGAATGGGATGGCAGCCAACATGGTGAATTGCTCAAAGTTGGAAGTAAAACAGAAGAGATCTGAATGCAGGGACAAATGGGGACTGGTAGAACATGTCATAAACAGAATTTGGAGTGTCTCAGAAATAAGAAAATAAAGCAACAGATCAAAAACAGTAGTTTGGAGCCAGGAACTTGCAAAAAACTAAACGTATTATATACCAAAAATGATAAGTCACATTTTTCAAGGTATGCTTTCAGATAGACATTTAAAAAATACTAGGTATGCAACTCATACTCTAGTAAATGCAACTAGCAACATTAATTAGTGATTTTATGAAAATCATTGCTTAGAAGAAGAGGAAGAAGCAGGATGGAAGATCCCATGAATTACAAGCATGTAATTCTTTTAAAACTTCCATAGTGGAATCTTCCACAATTATTGTTTGGTGACAATTACATGAACTATTAAGAATTCAAATTTTAGGTCATCTTATCTAATAAAGGAGTAATATTGAAATTGACCATTTCTTCAGGATGCCTAAGCCATGCCCACCAGCTAATCAGAAAGGCTGTATGCAAATTAACCCAGCCAAGATGGAGGCTGGCAGTCACGGAGCTGAGTAAACAGGCAGCTTCCGTTGCAGTAGGAGTAAAACTGTTTGCCAGCTGCCTGAGCTTCTCTCAGCTCCAGGCAACAACATATTTACAACATTGTCTCAATTATAGAAACCCCGAGCTGAAGCAAATAGCAGTCTTGGCTGCAACTACTAAGACAATATTGTCTCAATTATAGAAGCCACAAGCTGAAGCAGACAGGAGGCTCCGTTACCTGCCTAGGCCTCAGCTTAAAGGAACAGTGTATCAATTATAGAAGATAAATAAACCCCAGAAACCTGCTTCCAGCCAGGCTTGCTGGGACATTGGGTCAATGGGAGCTGTGGGCAGACTGAAAGCCTGAAAACGACCCTCACCCAGGTGAGGGATCCCACTGGGGGGCTTGGCCAGCCTGCAGACAGCCATCAGCCCCTCACGCAGGCTGGCCAGGTACCCCAGTAGGGGCCCAAAACCTTAAGGGACTGTGGGCAGCCTGAAAGCCTGAAAACAGCCCTCAGACTCCGCACCCAGGCTGACCACACCCCCATGGGGTCAGGGTTCCCACTGGGGGGCTTGGCCAGCCTGCAAACAGCCATCAGCCCCTCACCTAGGCTGACCAGGCACGCCAGCAGGTGGACTTCCCCAGAGGGGTCCCAGACTGCGAGAGGGCACAGGCTGGACTGAGGGACCTCCAAAGTGCACAAATATTTATGCACCAGTCCCCTAGTTTTAAATAAAAGGTTAAAACGTTATTTCTTTAAGATAATGATGGTTTAGTATATACCTAAGGCATACAAAGTATAGATTGGTATTGAAATAAGATTAATGTACCTGCTTCTATTTTTATTCTTGAACTCTTTCTAAAAATATATAATTTTTCTTTTTAATCCTCACCCAAGGATATTTTTACAATTTTTTATTTTTTATTTTTTTAGGGAGAGTGGAAGAGAAGGAAAAACAGAGAAAAATAGCGATGTGAGAGAAACACTTCAATTGGTTGACTTCTGCATGCACCTCAACCCTGTCCTGGGCCAATGAGGAGCCTGCAACTGAGGTAGGTGCCCTTGAATGGACTTGAACCTGGGACTCTTCAGTTCATAGGCTGAGGCTCTATCCACTGAGTGAAACCAGCTAGGACACAATTCATATAAAAATTTTACTATAAAGAGTGAGGTATGTAAAGGAAAGATATGTTCAGTGTTGGTAATTAGAATATTAGTAAATTAGAAATGTTCCCAGAACTCAGTAGGAAAAGAAAGCATAGGTCCAAACGCAGAGAAAACATTGAGGCAGTATATTGGAATTTAAATAAAAGATTCAATAACTAATGAAAAGAACCCTAACTTGTGGTCAGTGAAATAGCAAGAGAAGTCTGGTGTCATGGAGACCAAATTAGGAGTTTACAAAAGAAGGAAATTGTACTGACAAATCTGAACAAAAGACCTGATTTGTTACATACGGTCATGGGAAGGGAGGGGAAGTTCTTTCCTCTTGGTCCTGTGACTGCACTGAAGTACGGATTTATGGTGACGTTCTCAAGTATTCAATTAGCAATAAAAAGAAGATCAGGCAAAAGAAAGGAAAATGAGGAAGAGTGGGGTTAGCGGATCTGCAGTCCCTGCCTGGTTCTCTGCTCTATGTTTCTTTCTGTGAATGTCAACTGCTGGCCACCAGGAGACAGGTGCTCAGTTCTGTACTTGCCAGTGCAGCATTCAGACCTACAAAGATGATATGCCGAATGGTGCTAAGGCATTGATGCTCTGTTGTTTGATCAGCTTGCTATCACCACTGAACTTATAAGAAAGGAGGGGAAAATTTGTTCATTTTCCTCCCATTGTAGGGAAAAGATTGGAATTGCTTTTGTAATGAGTAGTGAAAAAATAACATTTTTATTAACTACACAAATGTTCAAACGTTTGAAGTAGAACAGACTTAAAAAGTAGTAATGAGATGAGAAGTTCACTGATTTCTTAAATGAAAGAATTAGCACATGGCTTGGAAAGAAATTAGATTACAGTGCTTTGGGGAATAAAATGTTTTCTTTGAAAATTATTCAATAAAGAGGAGGTTTTGAAAGAAGTTAGGTACCAAGGAAGGGAAAAATTAGTTCATTTACTTAATGAATAAAATTGAGGACCATTATTCAACATTAGAGGTATAGTGCCTGAAATTTGTGCATGGGGGAGGGGGAGAGGAGATGCCCCTCAGCCCAACTTGCACCCTCCCGAATTTGGGACCCCCTGGGGGATGTTGGACTGCTGGCTTAGGCCCGATCCCACAGGGATTCTTTGCTTTGTGGCAGCATCGCACCAGTCTCTGTTCACAGCTTCACAGGGCAGACTTCCTTCGCTGCATCTGTGTCTCTATATGCTTGCATGGCCTTCTCCTCCCTGTGTTTTTCTTTCCTCTTCTTACAAGGACAATAATCATATTGTGGTATATTAACTCAGAATAACCTGATCTTAACTTGAGTAGATCTATAAAGGGCCTATTTCCAAATAATGTGAGAATGCACTGCCCCTACATAGGACCTCAATATGTCTTTTGAGGAGACACAATTTAACCCATAATAGCTTGCCAAAAAGCCAAGTCACAATTTTTCAGTATATATTCTTTCCTCATTTTTTCTGAAGCATTCCTAATGTGCTTTCTCCTGCTCTTTTGAAGCAAGGTACAGGTAGGTGATGGAACACTAGCCAATCCAATGAAATGATAGTCAAAGAATGGAATACCAATCCTAAAGCTGAGTGTGGAGATTTTAGAGGCCACTCTTTGAATATGTAGTTTTCCCACAATGGAATCTGCTTGAGTCACATTTAGGGAATAGCTTCCAGGAATCTCTTCTTTTATTGTTAAGCCACTGAGATACAGATAAACTAACTCAACTAACAAGTGCATATATATTAAGACAAGGTTTCACTCTTAAATGTTCATTATTAAATTGCTTAACACAGTATCCTATCAAATAAAAGAGTAATATGCAAATTGACCATGATAAGATGGCTTCCCCCATGTGGTCAAAGGTGGCCGCCACAAGATGGCCAGCAAGGGAGGGCAGTTGGGAGGGACCCAGTCCTGCAGAGCAGGGCAGTTGGGGGGACCTAGGCCTGCAAAGGAGAGCAGTTGGGGGTGGTATCAGGCTGGCAGTAGAGAGCAGTTGGGGAGGACCCAGGCTTGCAGAAGAGGGCATTTAATGGGGACCCAGGCCTGCAAGGGAGGGCAGTTGGTGGGGACTGAGGCCTGCAGGGGAGGGCAGTTGGGGGGGACCCAGGCCTGCAGGGGAGGGCAGTTGGGGGAGATCAGGCTGGCAGAAGAGAGCAGTTGGGGGGACCCAGGCCTTCAGGGGAGGGCAGTTGGGGGAGAGCCAGGCCTGCAGGGGAGGGCAGTTGGGGGGACCCAGGTCTGCAGGGAAGACAGTTGGGGGGACCCAGGCCTGCAGGGCAGGGCAGTTGTGGGGGACCATTCTGGCAGGGAGAGGGCAGTTAGGAACAATCAAGCCAGCACAGGAGCAGTTAAGCATTGATCAGGATGGCAGAGGAGTGATTAGTGGCAATCAGCAGGTAAGAGGTTGGGAGTCAGCAGTCCTGGATTGTGAAAGGGATGTACGACTGCCCATTTAGGCCTGATCCCACCACTGGGATCAGCCTAAACGGGCAGTCGGACATCCCTCATGGGGTCCCAGATTGGAAAGGGTGCAGGTTGGGCTGAGGGACACCACCCCACCCCCCACTCCCACTCTGTGCACAAATTTCATGCACCGGGCCTCTAGTATAAAATAAAAGGAAAAATTAGAACTCTTTCAACCCACAATTCAAGTTTGTTTTATCCTATATAATAAAATGCTAATATGCAAATTGCTCCCTCAACCAGGAGTTGGACTGGGAGTTCAACCAGGAGTTCAACCAAGGGGCAGGGCTGGCTCCACCCTGATTGGCTCTGATCAGGGTGGGGCTGACTGGATCCTGTCTGTGCACGAATTTGTGCACTGGGCCTCTAGTATTCTTATAGCTAGCTTTCTCTCAAAATTTAGTATATACCTTCTTCTATACCTGTCAGAAATATTATAAAATAAAAACAAAATAAAACACAACAACAACAAAATCTTGTGACTAATAATTACCTCCCCAAGTATTTTCAGTGCATTTTAAAAGAGACCTAATTTGCATGAGTATTACTATAAATGATATTTAACTATCTGGAAAACAAAAGTATTATCAGACATTATTTCCAGAAATGGTTAATTATCATTCTCTATCTTCTTAGGAACTTCTATATTTGTATGTGCCATAGAAGCATGTTTAGACTAATGTATTTGTATTCACATATTCATTAATTCATGCATTCACCCAATGATTTAACGTATTTTGGTGCCCATTATATTTAACTCTCTGCTTAGTGTTAGGTGTAGCAGAGGGAAACAAATAGGCAAGTTCTAACTTGCACTGAGTTTACAGAATATATGAGAAAGGACATAAAATTATGATGCAGGCATAAAATTACACACTTCCAAAGTGTTGTGAATGGAATTCAGAGGGAGATATGAAAGTAAACAGCAGGGGAATGTGAACTAGCTTGGGTTGATTAGAGAAGGTGTCCATGACAAAGTGATATCTTTCATCAAACTTATAATTGAGTAGTAATTAACTGAACTAAAACATGAGTGGTGGAAAATATTTGGTACAGAAGAAAGAGGCCATTGAAAGGCCCTGAAAAAAAATTAAGATTAATTCAAAAAGTGTAGAGAGCTTGTGAGAAAATGTGTGAAATGAGACGGAAGAAAAGTCCGGAAGACTGAAGAAAAAAACTGGCAGGAAGCTGCAGGCCAGGTTAGCAATTTTGGTCTGCATAATAAGACAGATAGGCAATATGGTCATATTTGTAATTTGAAAATATAATCTTGCCTACAACTTGGAGAGAAAAAAATTGGTTCAGGAAAACAATTTAGGAGATTTAAAAAAAATATATTTATAGCTTGGACAGTGGTGTTGGAAATATAAGTAAATGAATTGGATGAATCTTTATGAAGTGTAGCATGTATGCGCTATGATACAGACATGCAAAAACATCCAACTATTTCTTATACTATACTAGAGGCCTGGTGCACAAAAAATTTGTGCACTCAGGAGAGGGGGGTTGCATCCTTCAGCCCGGCCTCTGCCCTCTTGAAGTCTGGGACCCCTCGAGGGATGTCCACCTGCTGGCTTAGTCCCACTCCTGATCAGGCCTAAGCTGGCAGTCAGACATCCCTCTGGCAGCCAGGGAGCCCGTGGGGGATGCCCACTTGCCAGCGAGGAGAGAACCTAAGTTGCAGTTGGACATCCTTAGCACTGCTGAGGAGGTGGGAGAGGCTACCGCCATCACCACTGTGCTGGCAGCCATCAGCCTGGCACTCTCCTTTGGGAGTGCACTAACCACCAAGGAGCAGCTCCTAGATTGAGCATCTGCCCCCCTGGTGGTCAATGTGTGTCACAGTGACCAATCATTCCCAGTCATTCTGCTGTTAGGGTCAATTTGCATATTGCCCTTTTATTATATAGGATATTACCTCTTCATAGAACAACATTCCTGCTTATGACATATCTGTGCCTGTCCATACTTCCATTAATCATATTGGGAGATGCAAGGAAATATATGGATTAACAATAATACAAAACTTGCCAACCAATAGTCATTCAGTACACCTCAGTGTCACCTCCAAATTCTCTTTGGGATAGTCAGTCAATTCAATTTTCAGCTCCCTCTAGGAGTCATCTCCTCTGTCAATGTGTATTCTCTTCCTTTCTTCTCTCCACCGTTGAAATGAGAGGTCTAGATATGACCACTCTGGTGGGAAAAGTGCTGCTTATGTGTTTTTCTGTCTTCTCTATGCTGTCAATAAATTGCCCTTCACTCTGTCACTAAGGTCCATCTAAAATTAAGTCTCTTCTATTATTTGGGAAACAGAACACTTGCTACCAGTAATTTTGAATTTTCCCAAATCTATCTGGGTGTTTTTCCTCCCTACAAGGTTTTTATTTCAAATAGAAAGACAGAATGTTTGTTTATCTATTTATAAACATTTTTGTTTCTCTGACTCATTTAATCATCTCTCCCTTGACTCAAATTCATACTCAGCATCTCACTAGTCTTTCTGATTTCTTGTAAGAAGAAACTTTCCCTACATAGTATTATGTGTTTCTATAATATACATCCTTCATGAAAAAGGCTTTATCATAATGAACTTTATACTTTATTTCTCCAAGTATGCTCATCAAGTCTTGTTCTTGATATTTAAATGTAGACTTTCAACATTAGAGACATTTGACTATTTCTATAAAACCTGAGTTTCAAGATTAACATTTTGCCACAAACACAAACTAAATTCTAATGTGAAAGTCAAAGTTGAGCAAAGAGCCATTTGTTCTTGAATATATCTACCCTACATAAAATGCGGCAAGTCTGTCAATTAAATATATTATACTGTATTATCTTATATTAATACTATCAGAAAAAGGAATAGTCATCTTGGGAACATATACAGAGGAAATAGTATTAGGAAGAGAAACTTGGCTATATCCAAAAGGAAAACACTGGCAAGTTTCCTGGATCCATGAAAATGCACTGCCAATATATAACACATGTATATACTCAGAGTTACACACATTTAGAGTAAATACAAACACAGATTTTATGTTTTTTTATCTAACAATTCATAATCAAAGTAGGATAACATTTTTAAAATTGTATTACCAATATACCAACCCTTCTGGTAAACCTTTATGTTGGATAGCACTAATATATTAAGAATAAATAACTATAAAAAATTGCCATTATATTGACATATCTGATACATTGGTTTTCTAAAACATATGCTTATTTAGGAAAAAAGTCTAAACAGGTCTAATAACTGTTTTGTAGGAGTTAAATCTATCATTTTAAAGCAATATTTCATATACAAATGCTCCATATATGTGAAAACGTGATATATGGACGTAAGGGCCTAAGCCATTGGGAAAGAGAATCTCTGTACGAAAGAAACAATATTCACAAGAGTGAACTTTTCCATCATGGAGAAAAATATGCCAATTAGCACCCCTTGTCATATCAATGTTAGTCTTTTGAATTATGAATTTCCATCTGAATCAGTAGTTCTGAACCTTTAAAATTTATAGAAATTCTTGGTATTTAAAAAATATTCAAGTGAATACAGATTCAATGTACCCATAAATCTTAATGTTACTTCTAGAGTAAGGTATTTCTCCTCCCTACCACCACCACCTACTTTCTCCTCCTTAGTATAAGCACAGCTTAAGTCTATTTAGTCCTTCAACAGAGTCAAGTGAAGGAAGCGAATGGATTGCATTGTAAAAGACAGTTATGGAGCACTAATGTTCAGAGAGAACAGTGGGTATGACCATCATGTAGTTATCCAACTGCTAAAAAGAATCTGGGTAAAGCGGACCCCAGCTGTGTTATTCCAGATGCCCATTTTCACTTAATGATCATTAATTAGACCAGGCAACAAAGCAGTTTGTGAATTTACGTAATGAAAGTAAAAGCTGTCAGGTAAATCAGCCTTTACATGTCTAAGCTTGTAAAGTAATATAAACAAAAATATGATAAAAGGCAATTTCTCAATTAATGTAGACCTTATGTAAATATTTGTGCAATACCAACAGGTCTCTAGCATAATTTATACAAATCAGTGTCTTAAAGCAGATAGGGCTATTAGTGACAGCTGGCTCATCCACCTAACACACACCCTCCTGCACCAAGAATTGTATCTACAATTACATAAACAGGTTACAATTTAGCCTCTATTTGAGTAACTAAAACCCAAAACACACTACCTAATAACAACTTTTTTTTATTGCTTTTTCCCCATTGATTTCTAGAGACAGGGGAAGACAGAGACAAACATCAATGTGAGAGAAATACATCAATTGTTTGCCTCCTTCAGGAGCCCAACCAGGGCCAGGGCCAGGGCCAGGGAGGACCCTGCAACCGAGGTGTGTGCCCTTGACTGAAATCGAACTGGGACCGCAGGTTCCCCAGCCAGTGCTCTAGCCACCGAGCCAAACCAGCTAGGGTGCTTTTTCATTAGTTCTTGCTATTAATGACTTGAAGTGTATACTCTTTAAACACCTCTACAAAATTTTAACTTGTTCTTTGAGGCGAGGCAAATGTCATATTTATTTTCATATGATAGACCTTCAGATAGTGCAAGTGTGTGTTGGTAGAAGGATACATCAGAACGTTTTCTTTTTATCTGTTTTCTAATGTTTCCGATGCCTTTAAAACATTCATTTTTATGAAAGTAATGATTATAAAAATCATTTCCATAAGCATTAACATGCACACACCTTTATATGTTAGTTTATTTCTAGAATACAAAGGTGTTTATTTCATGTGTTTAGTGGCATTATTTTAAGAACTCTTGTCCATTATATTTAATAATAAAAGCTGGATTAAAGGTTATTATCAACATCTTACCATGATTGAAAACCTTCATATTAAGAGTTTAGTTTTATACCCTAGCCAGTTTGGCTCGGTGGATAGAGTGTTGGCCTGTGGACTGAAAGGTCCCAAGTTTGATTCCAGTCAAGGACATGTACCTTGGTTGCGGGCACATCCCCAGAAGGAGGTGTGCAGGAGGCAGCTGATCAGTGTTTCTCTTTCATCATTGATGTTTCTATCTCTCTCTCCCTCTTTCTTCCTCTCTCAAATCAATAAAAATATATATATTTTTAAAAAGAGTTTAGTTTTGACCTCACTTATTAAAGATCAGCTAGCAATACTCTCACTTAAATGACAAAGTTAATAGGATCTAGATCTACCTTGAATATTTTTGTCCCATTAAATCATAATTATTTTAAGAGTTTATGCATATCTAAATGATAGAAAGAATGAGATGACAAAATATAGATGATTAAATTATGCAATTTGGTTTTATTTTTCTTTCTAATTTCAGTTTTAGATCTTAAATTTTCTCCATAGATGATAGATGGATGGATGGTTAGATGATAGATAGATAGATAGATAGATAGATAGATAGATAGATAGATAGATAGATGATAGATGATAGATAGATATAGATAGGTGGATAGATAGATGATAGGTAGATAGATGTATAGATATCTTTATCTATATAGAGTTAGATTTTATACAAATAATTAGTATAACTTAATCTAATTTAAGATTACAAATGAATAAACAATGTAGAATCAATAAGTCAGATTGAGCACTCTGTCCACCTTTTGTCTTATCATGAATTAGAGAGAATGTATGTGTACAGCATTTTTTCTTATGCCATAAAAGAATAATGGAAAATAATCTTTTATTTTCATACACACACACACACACACACACACACACACACACACACACACACTAGGGGACTGGTGCACAAAAGTTTGTGTACTGGGGAGGGGGTGGTCCCTCAGCCCCGCCTGTGCCTTCTCACAGTCTGGGACCCCTTGGGGGGTGTCTACCTGCTGGCATGCCTGGCCAGCCTGGGTGAGGGGCTAATGGCTATTTGCAGACTGGCCAAGCCCCACAGTGGGAACCCTCACCCCATGGAGGTGTGGCCAGCCTGGGTGAGGGGCTAGTGGTTGTTTGTAGCAAGGTTGGCTGGAATTAATTTAACTTCTAAAGTTGAAACTTTGTTGCTTTAACCGGAGCCCTGGTCGGGTTGCCCCTGACAACCCAGACTCCCAGCGCTTCCTTGAGCCCAAGGCTGGAAGCAGTTCTCTGGGGTTTATTTATCTTATGTAATTGAAACTTCATTGTGGAAACTTTGTTGCCACAGCTGGACTAGGCAGACAGGAACCTTAGCTTCCTGCTTGTTCCAGCTCCGTGGCTGCTGGCTACCATCTTGGCTGAGTTAATTTGCATACAGTCGCTCTGTAGTCGCTGGTGGGCATGGCTTGACTGGTGGACATGGCTTAGGTGTCTTGGAGTGATGGTTAATTTGCATAGTACTCTGTTATTATATTAGATATATAATATATCTATGAAATGGTGTATTTGCATTTATGTATGCATAGCTATTACTGTGCTTACAAAGTATTATAAACAGGAAATAAACTTTGAGAAACACTCAAAAGTTAGAAAGATAATGAGCTGACATACCAGAGATAAGCAGATCTTCACACTTACAGGAGTGTATGATTTCAGTGGTGGGGGCACTTCTAGGCATGCTCCAAGCACAAATTCAAAAGATGAAATAAATCCAGGGAGGTCCTTCTGGTAATCATCAGGGAGATTAATTACAAACCTCCACTAATATCGTTAGGTGATTTGGCCCCTTCCTCTTCTCTTTATGCCACTTTTCCACAGAAAAAAAGCAGTCATATTTGCACACCCTCTCTCTACATCCCCAGGATGGAGTTTTGGAGTAAAAGAAAGACAGAAAATATCTTAATTATGAGTAAGGTTTAAAAGAAATGTGAGGACCTGAAAATCAAGATAGGCCACCTGCATACCATAAAAAGCAGCACACCCCACTCTCCACACAGGAGTGGGTAGAGCTCTGAAATCAATATCTACAACTGATTGACCAAGAAACAATCAGGGACTCTCATACCAACCACACATCACCTTACATCTGAGCATACAAGCAAACATCATCAAACATTTCACAAAAACCAACACAACAACAACAAAAAATTCTCAAACCCAGAACAAACTTTTGAAGAAATAAGATAACAAAAAAGAGCAGTAAATAAAAGTAATTAATGTATAAATCTTTTATAAAATAGGGATTTTAAGAATTATAATATGAGCATCAACATTTAAAATTTTAAATGGTTTGAGTCTTATTTGAGTGTCAAGTCAAAGAGACAAAACAGCTATCTAGACTATATGGTAGTTCTATTTTAATTTTTTTGAAGAACGTCCACAGTGGCTGCACCACTTTACATTCCCACCAACAAGACACAAGGTTCTATTTTCCCCACATTCTCACCAATACTTGTTATTCCTTGTCTTTTTAATAATGGTCATTCTAACAGTGTGAGGTAATACTTCATTGTGGTTTTAATTTGCATTTCCCTAATGATTAGTGATGCTAAGAATCTTTTCATGTACCCATTTACCATGTGCATATCTTATTTGGGGGTGGGATGTCTATTCAGATCTTCTGTACATTTTTTTTAAAAAAATTACTATCTATCTATACATATATAAAAAGCCAGCAACCAGAATGCTATAATGACCAGAACGACCAGTTGCTATGATGCCCACTGCAAACCAGCCTGATCTGGGGGTGGGGCAGCCGGCCAACCTCCCACAGCCCCTCCCCCCAGCTTGCCCCACCCCGGATCATCCTCTCCCACCCTGATCAAGGGCAGAGTGGCCAGCCAACCCCCCCCACAGCCCTTCCCCCTTCCCTGCCCCACCCCTGATCACCCACTATACCCCAATATGGGCCAGGGACAGCCAGCCAACCTCCTGTGGCCCCTCCCCTGAGCTTGCCCTGCCCCAGATGAGCTCTCACCACTTCTATTGGGGCAGGGCCAGGTGGCCAACCATTCATGTCCCCTCCCCCAGGCTGTTGTCCCTGATTGGTCCCCCACCCCAATCAGGGGAAGGGCCTGCCAGCCAACCTCCCACAACCCCTCCCCCAGGCTGGCCCACCCCCAATAGGCCCACAGACCCTCCCCTGGCTGACCCCACTCCTGATTACACCCCCTACCCCCATAAGGGGTGGGGCCAGCTGGCCAAGCTCCTTCAGCCCCTCCACCCAGCTGGTCCCACCCCAGATGGACCCCTACCATCTCAATCGGCTCACAGCCCCTCCCCCAGCCAGCTCCACCCCTAATTGAATCCCACTCCCATCAGGGGCAGGGCCAACTGGCCAATCATCCATGGCCCATTCCCCAGGCTGCTGGCCCCCAATATGCCCCCCACCCAATTGAGGACAGGGCCTGCCAGCCAATTGTTCATGGCCCCTCCCCCCAGCTGGCCCTCAGCAGGGCGGGTTGGCTGGTCAACCTTCCACTAGCTCCTCCTCCCAATAAGCCTGGTCCAGTTCTGCTAATTGGGCAGGAATTCATGCACTTTGCCTCTAGTTGATTTATATTTTGGTAATAAAGAGAAATTAAGTTATTAATCCCTTATTAAATATATAATTAATATGATTGCAAATATTTTTCTACTATTCAGTAGGTTTCTTTTTTATTTTGCTGATGATTTCCTTTGCTGTACAGAAGCTTTTTAGATTTATATAGGCTAACTTTTTATTTTTGTTTTTGGTGTCAGATCCTAAAAATTATAACCAAGGCTGATGGCAAAAGGCTTACTGAATATGTTTTCTTCTAAGAGTTTTATGGTTTCAGGTGTATGCATTTCTTAATTAAAAGAAAGCCTTATTCTCTACCTGTTCACCCTATCTAATAAAAGAGTAATATGCAAATTAACTGTCACTCCAGGACAAAGATGGTGGTGCCCGTAGCACTGGGACAGGATGCTGGCAGCATCACCTTGGCAACATGAGCCCAGCAGACATTGCCTGGGCAACCCATGAGCAGGTCTTGCTGGTCTGGAGCAGGCAAGCCCCCAGAAGGGCCTGCTGGCAGGTCACTGTGGGGATTGGAGAGCAGGCAAGGTCTGTCAGCTGTGGGCAGCATGCAGGGCAGGTCTGCCTGCCTCCTGTTTGCCGAAGTGAGATCCTGGCACAGGCAAGGCTGACCTGGCTGTGGGGCATGGGCAAAGCTGGCCCAGGGGCAGGGCAGCGCACAGAGCAGGGCCTGCCTGCCTCCTGGTCACTGGGGTGAGATGTGGGCACAGGCCAGGCCGGCCTGGCTGTGGGACAGAGCAAGGGTGGGACCTGCCTGCCTTCTAGTAGCTGGGGCGAGATCCTGGAGCAGACAAGGCCAGCCGGGAGGCAATACCCAGCCCTGGCCACAACTCAAGGGAGAGAACCACATGCAGGCAAGGCCAGGAGCCTGAGAGATCAACACAGAGGGGTGCCTGCTCCAGGCCTCCAAGGTGTGCACTGTTCAGAGCCTCAGATGTGGCTGGGGGCAGGACACCAGCAGGGACACACACACATGGGGCGCCTGCTCTGAGCTCCTGCAGTGCAGCTGGGAGCAGACCCTCAGCACACACACACATACATTGTGCCTGCCAGACTGGGGCTATCAATAGGACTAAAGGGTCCCGGACTATGACAGGGCACAGGCTAGGCTGAGGGACTCCCCTGAGTGCACAAATTTTTGTGCACTGGGCCTCTAGTTAATATATATTTCTACATAAAATGATATAATAGCTGGAATTTGCTTTAAAATAGTCCACCAGGGGAGTAAGGGGATATGAATGAAGTAAAGATGAAAAAAGATTAATGAACTTATAAGAAAATTCAGGTGATTGGTACATGAGATCTTATTACACTATTCTATCCACATTTGCATATGCCCTAAATTGACCAAAAAGGAAAGGATGCAAAGAAAAGGAACAATTTAATGAGTTAGAAAAATAGTTTGAGAAAATCAAGGTAATTTGGCAGGTTGTGTATTAGAAATTTAACTGCAAATAAAACATTGGTAATTTACAACTTTGTCTAATTAATATTTTAAGAGGAAGGAATAAAGTATAAGTGAAAGAGCAACAACACAGAGCTGAAACACACACACACACACACACACATGCACACACACTTCATATCCCCAGAACATGCCACTGAATTAAAGTAGAATGAATGAAAAAATAAGCAGTTCAAGCTAGGTGTTTTGTGGAAGAATTTTACATCATATATATAGCAAAGTCAAACATATTTTTAATAAATGAACTTGATTATCAGTGATGTAAGCAAAATAAGTTGTGTGTATAAATATACAAACTTGTTTTTTTTAATATATTTTATTGATTTTTTACAGAGAGGAAGGAAGAGGGATAGAGAGTTAGAAACATCAATGAGAGAGAAACATTGATCAGCTGCCTCCTGCACACTCCCTACTGGGGATATGCCTGCAACCAAGGTACATGCCCTTGACCAGAATCGAACCTTGAACCCTTGAGTCCACAGGCCAACGCTCTATCCACAGAGCCAAACTGGTTAGGGCTGAACTTGTTTCATCAACAAGGACATTGCATGCTAAAGCCAAATCTAAGGGAACTTGGTTTTAAAGCTAAACCACCATTTGTATAGGAAGGTAGATTGCTGGAAACTGATTATTTTGATCCTGGAAACTGATTGTTTTTAACTTACCTTGGTTGCTCTGAAAGGTAAGAGCTATGCACCCATTGTTTAAGTTGAAACATTGTTAATTATAGCAAATCCCCACCTGTTAATTACATGTAAAATTCTTCCTTGGAATTTCATGCCTAAGGATATGGTTGTTTTCTCAGAGACTCAATAAAAAGCTAGTGAGACTCAGGCATCAGTGGGCAATCTACCCTGGTAGAGGAAAAATGCCACGCCTGGTCCCCCAGTTTCCAAATTGATTCTCTTCTAGTCTCTCTCTTCATTTTGTGTGCGGCCTCCTTCAGAACTCAAACCCTAAACAGGAACCCTGAACTATGCTGGATGTGTAAGGGGCTTCCACAGTAGATGGCAACTATATATCTTCAGCCCAATAATGGTAAAAACAATAGAATGTGATGGTGATGCTTTGGGAAAAGACAGATTCTAGAAGGAGAAAAAAAAATAACATAAAACAGCAACAAGGAGATGGAGTGTTCCTGAGATTTTTCTGTCACTGGAGATAACAGTTGAGTCATCTATTTAATTTTTTTTCTATGCCATTTATTGCTACTCTAACATGCCAAAGACATGCCTCAGAGCCTTGTCCTGGATTTCCTTCTGCCCTGGTGACTTCTGCCCTTGTAACTGCAAGCTCCCTCCTAACTCTTTATTCAGGCCTCTTCTCAAATGTCACTTCATCACAGAGAATTCTGCTAACCATATTATTTAAAACTAGAGGACCGTTGCATGAAGAGAATCATGCACTAGGCCTTCCCTTTCCCTGGCTGCCGGCACTGGTTTTCCCCTGGCACCTGGGACCCAGGCCTTCACTCCAGCTGCAGTGGAGAAGCCAAGACTCTTCAGCCTCCCATCTTCGCTCTGCCTCTCCATCACTTTGCGCCTGCATATTCAAATTAACTGCCATCTTTGTTGGGTTAATTGTGTACTCATCCAATTGGCTGGTGGGCATAGTGGAGTGACACCAATTTGCATGTTTCTCTTTTATAAGATAACTAGGGGCCCAGTGCACAAAAATTTGTGCACTCGGGAGGTCCATCAGCCCAACCTGTGCCCTCTCGCAGTCTGGGACCCCTCTGGGGATGTCCACCTGCTGGTGTGCCTGGTCAGCCTGGGTGAGGGGCTGATGGCTGTTTGCAAGATGGCCAAGCCCCCCAGTGTGGGTCCTTACCCCATTGGGGTGTGGCTAGCCGGGGTGATGGGTTGAAGGCCATTTTCAGGCTGCCCACAGTCCCTTCAGGTTTTGGGTCCCTACTAGGGTACCTGGCCAGCCTGGGTGAGGGGCTGATGGCTCTTTGCAGGCTGGCCAAACCCCCCAGTGTGGATCCTTCTCACATTGGGGTATGGCTAGCTTGAGTGACAGTCTGAGGGCCACTTTCAGGCTTTCAGGCTGCCCACAGTCCCTTCATGTTTTGGGCCCTGCTGGGGTACCTGGCCAGCCTGGGTGAGGCTGTTTGCAGGCTGGCCAAGCCCCCCAGTGGTGTCTCTCACCCCACTGGGCTGAGGGGCGCTTTCAGGCTTTCAGGTTGCCCACAGCTCCCCTTGACCCAATGTCCCAGCAAGGCTGGCTGAAAGCAGGATCCTGGAGTTTGTTTATCTTCTATAATTGATACACTGTTCCTTTAAGCTGAGGCCTAGGCAGCTAACGAAACCTCCTCTCTGCTTCAGCTCATGGCTTCTATAATGAAACAATGTTTCTCTTAGAAGTCAGGCCCGGCCTGCTGTTTGCTTCAGCTCCTAGGATTGAAACAATGTTGCAAATATGTTCCCTGGAGCAGAGAGAAGCCCAGGCGGCCCGCAAACAGTTTCACTACTACTGCAACAGAAACTGCCTGTTTACTTAGCTCCCTGAGTGCCGGTCTCCATGTTGCCTAGGTTAATTTGCATACAGTCGCTCTCATTGGCTGGTGGGCGTGGCTTAGGCGTCCCAAAGCGATGGTCAATTTGCATATTATGCTTTTATTATATAAGATTGCTGTAGCTTCCTCAGCATTCCCTAACTCTTCCTTGCTTCTTTTTTTCTACATAATAATTAAGTCCCATGACATTATTTACTTGTTTGTCTTTTCCCACTAGGAAGTAAACACCACTAAAGCATCTAGACCTGATTTGACAGTAGTATAAGATAGGAAAAATTATTAAGTATTCCATGTTTTGGAAAGGAACAAGCTGAGATCCCCTTCCCTCCTCCCCAACACTTCTTTGGGAAATGATTATTTCTTAATGTGCAAAGGCAGAAAAATCATACAGGGAAATTATATTATTCATACTTCTTTAAATTTTAAGGAAAGAATATGAACAACAATGACATATGAAGTTCAATAATAGATGATTTTCACTGGATTTAACATTTTGTTTCTAAGTATATTTTTACAAACTAAATTCATGAAATGAATTCATTTCTTTTTGCATTTTATCAAAGAAATTATTACTTTCAAAAGCCTACCTCTTGTCTTTAACATGCTCAGGGGTTACGGGCTGAAAAATGCAGATAATTATGTATCTTTCATATATTGTGATCTCAAATAAACACATGAACTTAACAAAGCGGGATCTTTGGTGACAACCTCACCGGCATTGAGTTAAATACTTATGAGAAAGGTTTTCTGTGTGAAAATAACTATTTCTCTCTAGGCTTCTCTTTTTCACATATATTCCCTATTACTCAGTGATGAAATCTTCTTGGTTTAACATAATACATTTAGAATCTTTTCCATTGCGCGGAATATTATCATTTGCTTTCTTTTGACAGACTAGGGATGTTATGTATCATTGGTATCTGCAGACTTCCCTTAGTGTGGGACAGTGACAGTGAATGAAACATTACCCTCTGGCCACTATCTTCCCAGGGTGATTCTGTATGTCCGGGTCAGGTAAAGGGATTATAGGAGTGCTTCAACATTAAAAATTGGTAATATTTTAATAGTAAATTAAATTTAGAATATTTTTCATAATCACAAAGCTCACTCTGATAATTATGATGAATGAACAAAAATTTTTATAATATAATTATTGTCATAATTCTATCATTGGTCAATCAATTCAACAGTCTGAAATTGCTATCAAAGATATTATTGTTGAAGTACATGATTGTTCTTTAAGGGCAACTTTTAAAAGTCCAGTTTTCCCTTATAACTTATGAGCATCAATGCATTATTTTAGTACCTAAACAGCAGTGATATTTTCTGTCTATAATACTTGATTTTATAATTTACTTATTAACTAAGAATCCCATAATGTACATACTGTTTCCATTTAGATACAGGGGTATAGAAAGAATGTGATTATGATTTGTTGAATATCTTTTAAGTGTACCTGCTGGGCCCTAATGTGAAAGATGTAATCTATTTTCCCCCAAATCTTTTGAAGTATTATAACTTCTGTTTTACTGTCTGGGAAACAGACTCTAAAACACTCTTGCAACAATTTCAAGTTCACATAGTAATTAAGTGCCGAGACAATAATTCAAATCCAGGGCTGGTTGCTCCAAGAGTAAGCTCTAGCTGTATATATTAAGACTTTGGTAGAGTTCATTAATGGCCCTCTCAATTTAGTAAAGATTGAAGATCCACCAATACATTTGTCCTCTTGAGATCTTTCCTTGTTTTCTGTGTTAATCTGCTCTTTTCTTTCTGGACTTTCTCCAATTCCATTATATTCTCTATATACTGTTTTTAAAGAATCCCAAATAATAGATACTACATCTTCATAAAAATACACAAATATTTTTGTTTTTCCTTATATACATTAAAGAATATGTAATTTTTTACTTATTGAGAGTTTCAATTTCTTCATGAATCTTTTTTTTTAAATCTCTGAACTAATATTGATTTAGATCTAAGAAACAAAGTAGATTACAGATGGTATTAAATGTTTTATTCAGTTAATTTTCAATGATTCATGTGTATTAACAATCATATTTTATTCAAAACTACATAACTTTCTCTGAAGTCAAATTATAAAGATAAAATGGACTATTAATATTTTAGTGTTAGAGAAATCATATACTTTGCGTTCAGGAAGTTGAAATTACAGGTTAAATGTAGAATATTAGATGAACAGAACACAACAAAATTGAGTAAATCTTCAGAGTAATCATAACTGTTCTAGTGGAAGAGTAATAGTTTCGAGATTACCCAGATACAATATCTGGGACATATGTCAGCTGATGTGATGCACTGATAATGTAGGTTTAAAATCTACAGTTTTACTTGGGATATAGTATTATTTGTTATGAATATATTACCTCAATTTTGGCAGGAAGGGATCAATATGGTACGGTACTTTTAGCAATCTAGGTCCTACTTCTGAAAATGCTAGAGACTAATAAAAAATTTGTACAAGTCACATCATTATCTTAATCTTTAGATTAGTAATCTAGAAAAGAATACTAACTACTACTCCTTTCTTTTAAAATTACTGGGTTTAGATTGCGAAGATGGCTGCCAATGAGAAGGCAGACTGAAAGACAGTGAGAGAGAGAGAGAAGGAATGGAGGGTGTGTGGATGTACCAAGCGTGGAAATTTGTGGGTGTGCGACAGCTATACTCCAGAGGACTGTTGGAGAACCCGAATAGGGCTCCCTTAACCGGGCGCTGCCTCCACTGCTGCTGAAATCTCTCCCGGAGCTGGGGACTCGGCTGCAGGGACCGGGCCATCTTGGGTGACTGTTACAAGAAACTTATACATCCAGGGATACTGCAAACAGGTCACCCAGGGACCAGCCAGGAACCCAGGAACACTGGAGCTCAAGCCAAGAATTCGTGGACCCAGACAAGCCCTGCACCTCCTCACAGACAGGAGAGAAAAAACTATATAACCGGATACCCAGAGAAGATAGATCATGGGGAGACAAAGAAACAGCCCACATATGAAAGAAAAACAGGCATCACCAGAAAGGGAAGTAAATGAAATGGAGGCAAGTACTTGTCAGAAAAAGAATTCAGGGAAATGGTCATAAGGTGGTTGAAAAGAATGGAAGACAAATTTGACAGTATGTGTAAGAACCAAGAGGAAATGAAGAAGAACCAAGAGGAAATGAAGAAGAACCAAGAGGAAATGAAGAAGAAGCAAGAAGAAATGCAAAACGACATCACTGCTATGAAGAACTCAATAGAAAGCATCAAGAGTAGAC
>PVJC01015981.1:0-11858 GCA_004026665.1 Murina feae
GAAAACTCCAAACTGTCTTCCATAGTGGCTGCACCAGTCTGCATTCCCACCAGCAGTGCAGAAGGGTTCCTTTTTCTCCACATCCTCTCCAGCACTTGTCCTTTGTTGTTTTGTTGATGGCAGCCATTCTGGCAGGTGTGAGATGATACCGCATTGTTGTTTTGATTTGCATCTCTCGTATAATTAGTGACTTTGAGCACGTTTTCATATGTCTTTCTGCCTTCTGTACGTCTTCTTTTGAAAAGTGTCTATTTAGGTCCATTGCCCATTTTTTGATGGGATTGTTTATCTTTATTTTGTTAAGTTGTATGAGTTGTTTCTTAAATATACTTTTAACCAATTCTCTTTATTTATACCAAGTCACTGGGAGGCACATACATCTAAGAGATTCCTAGTACCACCACATTTCATGGTTCAGGAGGAATGTAGAGTATAAATGAAGTTGGCGCTCTGCAGCTCCCTTGCCTCCTATGGGTCAGTTTCCTGTTCCTCCTTTACCTTCCATTTATCCACTTTCCAGATGTCAGAACTGCTGTGCTGTCTCTTCTCACATTCCATATTTCCCTGTATATTTGTGTTTTAATAAACAATTGCTTTACCATTGTTTTAAAGACATAAAAATGGATGTCAAAAAATAAAATTTTGCTCTCCAGGTCCATCCACAATGCTGCAAATGGTAAGAATCCTTTCTCTTTTTTACAGCAGCATAGTATTCCATTGTGTAAATGTACCACTGTTTTCTAATCTACTCATCTGCTGATGGGCATTTAGGCTAATTCCAAATCTTAGCTATGGTAAATTGTGCTGCTCTGAACCTAGGGGTGCATATATCCTTTCTGATGTAGGCGAGCCCAGGGGGAGGTCAATGGGTGAAAAAAGGAGACATATGTACTACAATTTGTAATACTTTAAACAATAAAATTAAATTAAAAATAATAAATACAATTTTAATTTTCTTATCTGAATCTAAATTTGATCTTGTATATCCATCTCGCTGATTGTTTGGAAATCAATAAATTCAATTAATTTAATGTTTGATCAAGCAATTGAAAGGTTTTTACAATTTCTGTTTACTTTGTGGTCTTTGGTAGTTGAAAATATCTGCTAATGATCACAATTTCAAGAACTCTCTAATCATTGAAACTATTAATGCCACATTTCTGGCACTATAAACTTCACAGGAAATTGGTAACTAGCCCATATCACTTGCTAAGGCTATGTTCCTAAAACTCTGTATAGGATTTATAATCTATCACATTCACATCATGCTCTGAAGGGGTGAGGATTTTGATAGAATATAAAGTTTAACAATTTCTCAATTGTTACTCTTTAAACTAAGCACAGAATCGTTTTCATCTCAGATTTCCATATCTACTTGGGCTTCTAATTCTTTTACTATTCTTCTATTCCTCTTTTCCATGTATTTTTATTTACCTAAGAATTGAAAGGAGAAGAAATTGAGGTGGACCCTTGTATTAGTATGTAGTTTTCCTAATATATCATTTAGGTTAGAAATCAAGATGCCTTCATTCTTTGTGACACTAAGATAAAGATGAGTTAAGTAGATGAGGGCCAAAAAGTTCATCCATATATATATATATATATATATACAATTAACAACATTATATACACATTAAATATATATATATACAATTATATACATATATATACAATTAACAACATTATATACACATTAAATATATATAATTAACCGAACAAAATTATAGTTAACTACATGTAAGTTTTATTTTTCATACCAAATAAGCTAGCATGCTAATTTACATGCATTGTATAAATATATATAGAATCATTTTTTTCACTGACTATAACATCACTGGCAATGATGTTTTATTCATAAATTATTTTTATTTTCTATTCTATGGTTTCATAAATAAGTTTAGTATACAAATAGTGTACAAAATTCTTGTGAAACTTTCCAAGTAATTTTCTAGCATAAATTCCTAAATGTGTAATTACTGGATTAATAGTAAAGAACATATATAATTGTTTAATTAAATATGACTAAGTTATTTCAAGGCAGTTCTCACTTATTTACACTATGGGTGGTTTATAACAGTCCCTTTTTTATTGCTTCCTCACAAAAACTTGTGAGAATAAAGTAGACAGCCTCAAAAATGTAAATATTTTCCTTGTCTTAGAAAATGTGTTGCTTACTCTGATGGAAACAGATTAGACAAATACTAGGAGATTTAAAAGTATGAAAAATTTACAGAGAGCTTTGTCAATGAGTAAGGCAAAATGCGAACTAAAAATCAGAAATGGCTTTTCTGGATCACAGCATGACAACCAAATAGATAAATGTATGTATACTATTCTTTGGGGACTTGCTCATGACATTTAATAACCAGGAAAGATTCTGGCATGTGCTTACCTGTAGACTGAATCTGGTAAATGAGGTTAATATGACTGGTCACATAGGCACTTATGAAGATTAGTCTTTTCTACCTTAACTATATGATTCTGGCAGATGAAATTAATTTTTAATTATAGACAATCATATGAATAAAGTAAGAGCAGAAATGCTGTGAAGTATCTGAGGTAGTTTTTAAATGTCATGAGGAAAGTTTAGAGCAAACTGTCATAAAAAGAGTGTTAAAGACTTGACTCTTATTGCTCTTTGCCCTCTATTGTTCATTGTTTATCTATCCAATAAGAAAAGATGATAGGTGCCTGGACAACTGTGTCAAAAATTAAATAGAGATGGGAATAGATTCCTGAGAGTGAGTGTTAAATGGCAGGGTCTTATCTATATATATAAAAGCCTAAGTGACTGGCCAACGGGCGGGTAGCTATGATGCACAATGACCACAGCCAATGCACAGGCATGGAATCATGGAACAGATTGATGGACCTCAGAGGGAAAATGGGAGGAGGGAGGGCGGGAAGAGATTAACCAAAGATTTTATATGCATACCAGAGGCCTGATGCATGGATTTGTGCACCAGTGGGGTCCCTCGGCCTGGCTGCGGGGACCAGGCTGAAACCGGCTCTCCGACATCCCCCTAGGAGTGTGAGAGGGCGCCTTTAGTTATGATATAATCCGCAAACCTGAATCTCAGAGTAGAAACACTTAAAGAATCTCTGATACTATGTGGCAAGCATTAAAGAGATTTACATATGCTTATTTCCTTTTATTTTCAAGCTAACCCTATGATGTATGTGTGATTATTATCCTGATTTTATAGATGATGAAAATATTCCCAAAGAGTTAACTTTCCCAAATTCAATGTCTGATGAGATTCCAAAGGTCTAGATTATCTTTTCAAAGCAGTCCCCTACATTGACACAGTGTAATGATATTGGTAAAATATATCATTAAACTACAAACAGCTTTACAGATTTATCTCTATTTTCCCAGTTAGATTAGTACATTTATCTCTCCCTAGAATTATGACTGTATTTTCTAGTGAAATGTATTGACATAGTCATATTGGCATACAGGTCTGCACAAATACCTGTCTTGACAGCCTGTACCTTCATAAGCATATGTTGTTTTAACAAAGAAATCCATCTTGCTAGGGAACTGGTTTAGGAATACAGGAAATTTCTATCATATGAGTTATGGAGCTCATCTGAGGTCCACACTATGCTATTTTTAGTTTGAATCCTCAATTATTCATAGAAAGAATCTTAATGATTTTGAGGACACATATAGAAAATTTTCCTAGATTAAAAAATAAAAGTATAAACACTGGTACTGCTTTTCACCTTTACTCCCTTCTCACAAAAATAAGCTGCAATTTGTTTATCCTACATGTTGTAAGTTGCCCATAGCCAATCAATACATGTTAGAGCATATGTAACCAGTTAGTCCCTAGAAATATGAGGATCTGTAGGGACTTTCATTAAAATCATCTGAGATGGACACATGTAGAATGCTTTTGAGAATTTTACTTGAGATGGTGCAGTAATAAAGAGTTTTAATTCCTAAATTGAAAGAATCTAAATTATATATACATTTGTGAAAGTAGCTGAGAAATATAAAATATAAGATTAGACAAAAATAGGACCAATCCTTTAAAGAAAACATTGTGAAAATGATTTCTCATTAGTTGAATCTATTAAGTAGAAAATCCAACAGAAAAGCTAGTGATAGAGAATCAATTTTAAATAGTGTTAGTTACACTGATGAACTTGAAGAGTATTATGATAAGTGAAATAAGCCAGTCAGGGAAAGACAAGTACCATATGATTTCACTCTTATGTGGGATCTAACGAACAAAATAAACTAAGAAAGTGGAGACAGACTCATGGATACAGAGAACAAACTGACAGCTGTTAGAGGAGAGGTGGTTAGGTGCTGGTGAGAAAGGTAAAGGGATTAAGCAAAGGAAAGAAAAAAAAGAAAGATTCATGGACAAAGACAACAGTATGATCATTGTCAGAGGAAAAGGTGGGGGAGGTAGAAGGTGTAAAAAGGGATAAATGGCCATCAAAGGAGACTTGATGCAGGGTGGGAAACACACAATACAATATACAGTTGATGTATTATAGAATTGTATACCTGAAGCCTGTATAATTTTATTAAGTAATATAAACCCAATAAATTCAATTAATAAAAAATAAAAATAAAAACATTGTGAAAGCAAAATTATTCAACTTAGTAATAAGAAGAATCCTATATAATAAAAGACTAATATGCAAATTGACCTAAGGGCAGAAAGACAGGTCACTATGATGTGCACTGACCACCAGGGGGCAGATGCTCAATGAAGGAGCTGCCCCTTGGTGGTCACTGCGCTCCCACAGAGGAAGATTCACTCAAACACAAGCGAGGCTGAAGGAGCGGTGGTGGCCACAGCCTCTCCTGTCTCCATATGAGAGATAAGGACCCCTTGGGGGATGTCCAACTGTGTGGAGCAGGCCTTAGCTGGCAGGCAGACATCCCCCAAGGGGTCCTGGACCGTGAGAGGGCACAGGTCGGGCTGAGGGACCCCCACACTAGTGCATGAATGTTGTGCATCTGGCCTCTAGTGTCTCATAAAATAAAATAGCATTACGCTTATATACTCATCTCTGAAGATTGGTTAAGTCCTCTTTCAGGGTTTCATGAAGACCTTTTTCCTCTAGATTAAGAGCTGGAGATGAATCAAGAATTCCATAATCATCCAGTTCTGGGTACCCTTGGGTTTTACCAATAATTAGAAAATAATTGAAGAAGAAAGGAACAGTATTAATCAGGTCTCATCTCTTAATATAGATTGTTCTAATTAGACCCTAGATATTTCTAAAGAGATCAAGAGACTTGTCCTAAAAATGCATATTTTAAAATAAAATCACTGAAACTATCCTATCTAATAAAAGAGTAATATGCAAATTAGATGTCACTCCATCAGAAACATGGCTGCCCCATAGCCACAAGATGGTGGCACTCAGTCCAGCTCAGCCCCGCCACTGAAGTGGTCAGGCCTATTAACTAGGCAGGTGGAAGGCGAAGACGGGTGGCCCGAAGGGCAGAATAGGTGATCAGAGAGGCCTGGGGGTCCCCTGCCAAAGCCAGAGGCCTTCTCCAGAAGCCTCAGGCATGGGCAAGGGCTGAGCCGGTGATCAGAGGAGAGAGGGGCAGAGCTGGTGATTGGAGGGGTATGAGGATGCCCTACCCAGGTGTAAGGCCTGGGCCAGAGGCCTCAGGTCTGTGCAGGGGCAAGGCCAGAGATTGCAGGGGCCTGGGCTCCGCAGAGCCAGTGATCAGAGGGGCAGGGGCAGCGCCTGCAATTGCAAAGGTCTGTGCACCAGTGGAGCCAGCAAAGCAAGGGTCTGGGGTTCACCTGCCCATGCCTGCAGACTTGGCCAGAGGCTGCCGTGGGGCAAGGGGAGAGCTGGCAATGGCAGGAAGCAGAATCAGAGCCGGTGATTGCAGAGGTCTGGGTTCTGTGAAGTCGGCGATTGAGGGGCTTGGGGATCTTCTGCCCAGGCCTGCAGCCTTGGCCAGAGGCTCAAGGGTGGAGCTGACAATGGCAGGGACCTGGGGTCTCCTGCCCAGGCCTGTAGCCTTGGCCAGAGGCTGCAGTGAGGCAGGGGCGGAGCCAGTGATCTCTGGGCCTGGGCAAGAGCAGAGCCAGTGATGAGAGGGGCAGGGGCGGAGCCTGCAATCATTGCAATGCAAGGGTCTGGGGGTCATCTGCCAGTCCTGTAGCCTTAGCCAGAGGCTCTAGTGGAGCCAGGGCAGAGCCTGCAATCAGAGGGGCCTGGGAGTCCCCTGAGCAGGCCTGCAGCCTTGGCCAGAGGTTACAGGCCTGGGCAGGAATGAAACTGGGATTGGAGGGGCAGGGGTGAAGCTGGTGATTAGAGTGAACTACAGAGGAAACACTTTTTCTTATTGCTCATTGGCTAAGCTCCCTATATGCCACTGGTAATATTCTTAGTAACTTGAGTAATAAGAATTCCTAAAGGTGATCTAGGGTTTTTCCACCACACTCCTAGAGAAAAAAAATGAAAGTCAACTACTGGAGGGCTAAGAAATGTCATATCCTGCCCTAGCCAGTTTGGCTCAGTGCATAATGCCTCAGCCTGCTGACTGCAGGGTCTGGGTTCAATTCTGATCAAGGGCATGTACCTAGGTTGCAGGATCCTCCCTGGCCAGGGCCCAGGTCAGGGCTCATGCAGGAGGCAACCAATCAAAGTGTTCTTCTCACTTTGACGTTTCTCTGTTTTTTCCTTTTCTTCTACATTCTCTAAAAATTAATGGAAACATATCCTCAGGTGAACATAAAAAAAAGAGAAAGAAATGTCATATCCTATGAAAGACACATCTTGAAAATGCCTAAAGTGTCATTTGTTGATGGTGAAGGGACTGGAGTCCATGTTGATGAAAACACCTTGGTGGCTGTGGTGACTGGCAGTGGCTGCAGCAGCGGGGTGATGGGGCTGGTGGCTTCCCCTGATTAGCCTGGTTGCCTCCCACAAAGGGAGGCCAGACTGCAGCTTAGGCCCACTCTCCAAGGGGAGCAGGGAGAAGGCATAAGTTGTCAGTAGGACACACCCTGAGGGCTCCCAGTATGTGAGAGGGGACAGGCTGGGCTGAGGAACCCCTCCCCACCCACCTCACCCCCAGTGTACGAATTTTATGCACCAGACCCCTAGTTCAGAGTAACCTTTATTCCAAATTTCCCTTGGCATAGATGACGTTAATAAAATGATCAGGAAAGTAATGCACCAGTTTTGTTTTGTTTTTTTTCTGACTATGCACTGATGGAAGGTGATTTACTTGAAGAAACAATTTTCAAGGCAGGCTGGGTATTTGTGTCTCAGAAGTACAGCTGTTGGTCATCTCCTGGGTCTTGTGAGCAGCATTCTACATACTCCTGGCTTTGACGTGATTGTCCTTTCTATGTTCACTCTTCCACATCTTTCCTTCAAGCTGTTTGCAGGGCTAACTCCAAAGCCAATGTTTACAAATATCTAATACAATGTACTTTAAGACAAAATTTCTTAAGTTTTAGTATTGTGAAATGTCAACAAAGAATACAAAAAAATGCACTCTACACTTCACAGAGAGAATTATTATTGCCTTCTAGAAGACTAAACCTTAAGTCTGATGAAAATTTTTGTAATTATTACACCACAATCATAATTAAAAACTACACTTTATTAAAAATTATTTATTATAAAGAATTGGCCCTATTCAGTGATATTTGCAAAATCTCCCAATAACGTATTTATCTCCTTAAAATATTGAAGATCTAAGATTTTTTTTCAATTTTTATTTTTGTTATGTAGAAACTCACATAAAATACTATAAATTACCAGACACTGTGCAACAAATTTAAATACATGTCCCAACTAAATCGAAGTTCCCCCAAAATCTCACATGATATATGTTATTATTTTTATGTTACCATTAAGAAAAATGAAATATAGCAGTGTGCCAAGGCTCAAAGTGTAACAGTGGACAAAATCATAATGCCACTTTACAAGAGCGTAATTGAAAGTGTTTGTTTAGAATCACTAAGTATAGGTGATTCTGGTTAGTATATACATAGTATAAAGTCCTTACAGACAATGATTTCTTTTACCCCATTATGATGCCACAATCATCTTAAAAAATATTATGCTTCATACCTTATATTTACTTGAAGTAAAATAACAGGTTATGGGGAGAAATATAACTTTTAGGTTAGTGATTAATTATGAAATTTAAAGGCAAGTTAAAGCATTCAGCTTGATAAAATTTTGTAATGTGGTATAATAAACATAATTTCTTATTATGGTTTCATTTTAATGTTTTCATGAAATGTAAATAGTTTAGCTATCACTCTATGCAGATGTTCATGAATTATTGATCTTGTGCCTGTTTAACCAAAATCATTTTGCTCCACTTTCTCCTTAAATGACATACATTATGTAAAAATACAAAGAATTTGATTACTCATGAATTAGAATCATGCTTTCAAAATATACCAATGCTCCTTAAAGTAAATTCTTGCAATGATCAATAGTATGAGCATTAGCTCACTTCTATAAATAATATTTATTAGCCATATTTTGTGGGTTAAAACAACATAATATAGAACAAAAGAAAAATTGATTACCAAATTAAATAAGTCATACTTAGGTTATCAAGTATGAATTTTTCAGGCTCTCCTAGTTAATCTGTATATAATATCTAAAGTAGAATGCAATAAATCAGTAGTTTGAAGATTGCCATTCTTTGAAGTAAAATATGCAAATGTTAAAATTGGCCTCATGTAAAATGTTAATTTTGAGCCTGTGCCATAAATCTATTTTGGGAAGGCAAAAATTGGTTTTCTTATAAACTTTTGTTCCACTTGAAGTCTTCCAGTATATTCAAGGACAAAAATGTGTCTCTTCAATTTAAAAGAGTATCTATTTTTTTATGCATGTGAAATGTTTCATGCAGCTTTTTTATCTAATTCAATCCTTCAGTATGCTGCAAAGTCAGTTTGAAAACCTTTCTGTCTTCGTATTACACTGAAGGTTGTTTTCAAACAAAATCTCCTAAAAAGAGAATTTAAGTATCCAGGAGAAGAAAAAAGCACTGATTAATTTGCTGAATAAAAAAAAATAAGTGTGACTGTTCTTTTTGTGTAGATGAATATGTGAATTTTTTAAGTACGAGACACGTACATTCAACAAATACCAGCATGTATGTCAATGCTTGGAAACACATTTAATGGGAAATCAGAAATGTCCTCTTATTTATTGTGGTGAGAGAATAATCTAAATAATAACACAGTTGAGAGAATCTGAAAGGATTAGCATTGAGCCTTTGATTTGTAACCATGAAATGGCAAAAACAGAGAATGACTGACAGGAGGAGGAGGAGGAGGATGACCACAGGAGGAGGAGGAGGAGGAAAGCAGGTAAAGAGAGAGGAACTAAATGCCATGATAACTGGTTCTCTCTTTTTTAGGAGGAAAAATGTCATTGCCTTTATGAACAGTCTCTTTAGGGATCTATATTTTATAAAGACTATCCACCATGTTATGTATATAGATTACCACATTCCATCCTCATAACAGCAATGTGTTCTTCATAGAAAAGAACTGACCATCAAAAATTAAGTAGATTGTGTCCTGGCCAGTGTGTCTCAGTTGGTTGAGCCCTGTCCCATGCACCCAGAGGTCTTGTGTTCCATTCTCAGTGGGCTGAATCCCTGACTGAGAGCATGTAGGAGGCAGCCAATCCACGATCCTTTCTAATCAGTCTCTCTCCCTCTCCCTCTCCCTCTCCCTCTCCCTCTCCCTCTCCCTCTCCCTTTCTAAAAAAAAATTAATAAAAACATATTTTTAAAAAAACTTAAGTAAATTGCTACAGGTTATGGAATCTGGATGCAAACATGCTTCCTTAACTGATTATTTTTTCCATTACATCGATGGGATTTAGTTTGGGGTCTTGTTGCCTTGAGTCATACACTGCATTCCCATATTCTTCAGTCCTGTGTTTGCATATTCAAATGCATGGCTCCCATATATTCAATGAAGACTCAGCTCAAATGCCATTTTCTCAATGAAACATCCCCTAGTTCCTCCAGATTGGAGAAATTCTTCTATGTCAGAACTCATTTCTCAGTTGAGGCCCTTATTTCACTGTACCTTGCACTACAGTTAATTTTGCAATCATCTCCTAAATTATAACTTATTTGAAGGCTGTACTCTTGTCTCTCATTTCTAAATACCTTTCATCTCTATAATTACTGAGAAATTGACTCATTCTTGAACGAAAGGACAAAAGAGGTGATAGTAGATTGAATAAACCAGTTTTTAATTGTCATTCAAATAGCTGATTTGATCTCACATTCTTTATCTTTAAAATTTAAAGCAGGAATATATTTCATACTGGACTCCAGATTTTTAAGATTTACTAATAGCTTCAATATTTGCATAAAATGTGCATATTTAAATAAAATATTTTTTTCTCATGTTACCAAATATTTTTCACCATACTACACAATCAAGGACTCAAATTGCTTATATTTGTTAGCACTAAATGGAAATTGTAATCTCTATAGAAAATCTGTATAAGAATAAATGGAAGCTTGCCTTTCAGTTGTCATTTGCATACAGATTCATTATTTTGGTTCAAAATGTTATAGAGAATGTAATAATAATAAATAAGACTAATAATTAAATGCTTATTGTTGTCAAGTAGGATTTATACAAATGTTTCTAAATGTTTCAAGTCAATTTAATTTGAGAGCTTTAATTATCTTATCAGTAACATGGAAATAGTTTCTGCCTTGGCTTTACAGTGTTGATATATAAAATATATTCATGATAATATATGTAAAAATATAACTATTATTATAAGTACATTTTTAGTTCATAAGGAAATAAGACTTCTCTATATGAAAACAAAGACAAAATTATTATTTATAAAATCATCTTTTTCTTCTCTGTTGCCACAGAATATATCAATTCTATATCTAGGCCTGTGAAAAAGACACCATTGAAGAAAGAATGTGCGGTATCTAATGGTATCTTTTATGTTTGAAGTAAGAAAGGAACAGTATACACTACTAATTCACAATAAAAATAAACACATTCTTCCTCATCTACTTTCTAGATACTAATATAGGTAATAGAGAAATAATTTTGAGCACGATTTCAACCTTAAAACAATACTAAATGTAAGGCTGAGTCCCTAGTAACAATACTTATAGCATGTTGTATAAAACTAGGGGCCTGGGTGCATGAAATTCATGCACTGTGAGGGGTCCCTCAGGCCAGCCTGCCCCCTCTCACATATTGGGAGCCCTCAGGGGGTGTCCTACTGACTGCTAAGGCCCGCTTCCTGCTCCCCTTGGGGAGTGGGCCTCAGCCAAAGTCTGGCCTCCCTTTGTGGGAGGCAATCAGGCTAATCAGGGGAAGCCACCAGCCCCATCACCCCACTGCTGCTGCCACTGCCAGTTACCACAGCCACCAAGATGTTTTCATCAACACGGACTCCAGTCCCTTCACCGTGAATAAATGGCAACTTTCTTTAGGCATTTTCAAGATGTGTCTTTCATAGGATATGACATTTCTTTCTTTTTTTTATCCTCACCTGAGGATATGTTTCCATTGATTTTTAGAGAATGTGGAAGAGAAGGGAAAAACAGAGAGAAACATCAAAGTGAGAGGAACACTTTGATTGGTTGCCTCTTGCATATGCCCTGACCTGGGCCCCGGCCAGGAAGGACCCTGCAACCTAGGTACATGCCCTTGGTCAGAATTGAACCCAGACCCTGCAATCAGCAGGCTGAAGAATTATGCACTGAGCCAAACTGGTTAGGGCAGGAAATGACATTTCTTAGCCTTCCAGCAGTGCACCTTCATATATTTTCTCCAGCAGTGTGGTGGAAAAACCCTAGATCTCCCTTTTGGATTCTTACTACT
>PVJC01015981.1:11958-34404 GCA_004026665.1 Murina feae
TCTGCGATCGCTGGCTCTGATCCTGCTACCTGCCATTGCCAGCTCTGCACTTGCCCCACTGGAAGCCTCTGGCTAATGCTGCAGAAATGGGCAGAGGACCCCAAGACCCCTGCATTGCCAGCCCCACAGGTGCCCATATCCCTGCAATAGCAGGCTCTTCCCCTGCCCCTCCAATTGCTGGCTCTGGGGTGTCCAGGCCCCTGTGATATCCAGCCTTGCCCAGGCCTTATGCCTGGGTAGGGAACCCTCATACCCTTCCGATCACCGGCTCCTCTCTTGCCCATGTCTGAAGCCTCTGGCAAAGGCCTCTGGCCTGGGAAGGGGATCCCCAGCCCCTTCTGATTGCCTGTTATACCCCTAAGGCCCCCCACCTCCCCTGCTATTTGCCTGGCAAACAGGCCTGACCACTTCAGTGGCAGGGCTGAGCCGGACTGGGCACCACCATCTTGTGTCTATGGGGGTGGCCATCTTTGTGATGGAGTGATACCTAATTTGCATATTACTCTTTTATTAGATAGGATGTGGCCATGGGGGAAGCCATCTTTGTGAAGGAGTGATGCCTAATTTGCATATTACTCTTTTATTAGATAAAATAGTAAATAAAGCTACTAGAGTGTAAGGGTGGAATACTTTGCCCATGAGTAGGCAAGGAAGTTGAGGAAAATTCATGAATATGGATGGCATGTCAATGAAGAGTCAATATCAATGGTCATCTTGAATAATTACCTTGAAGGATTAGTAAGAATTTTTCTGTTAGCCAAACATGGAAAGGACATCCTAAACTTCAGAAGGAACAGGAGAGAAATAAAGAGGGCATGTAAGTACTGTGTGTTTTGGAAATGATATCAACTATTTTTCTCCTAGAAGATGGTCTTCTGCAAACCTCCATGATATTTGGCTTTATAAATTCTGATTTATCAACTAGGAAATGTGAGTTCCAAATAGTCAAGTTGCAAGTGACTTCTCATTATGAGCATATTTCAAATACTTTAAGGAAAAAAAATTTCTGAGATATTATATTAATGAAGAAATCCTATATAATAAAAGCCCAACAACCAAACAGCAGAATAACCAGAATGACTCGTCAACCAGTCTCTATGACATGCACTGACCACCAGGGGGCTGATGTGCTCCCAGAAGCAGTGCGCTCCCACAGTGGGAGCAGCCACACATAGGGTAGTTCCACAGCTGCTCAGTTGACTTGGATGAGCAGTGCTCCCATAGCAGGCCAATCCCCACAAGCCACACTCCCAATCAGTGCACAAATCTTATGCACCAGGCTGCTAGTATGAAATAAACTGAACATTAAAAAATGTAAGATAGCATTGTTATCATTACGTTGAATTACTAAGCAATCTAATCTAATAAAAGAGTAATATGCAAATTAACCATCACTCTGAGACACCTAAGCCATGCCGACCAACGAAGCCATGCTCACCAGCCAATCAGAATGGCTGTATGCAAATTAACCCAGCCAAGATGGTGGCTGGCAACCATGGATCTAGAGCAAACAAGAGGCTTCCAATGCACCAGTGATGGAGTTGAAACTGCCTGCCTAGGCCAGCTGGACCTCTGCTCAAGGCAACAATGTTTCAATTATAAAAGCCACATAGCTGAAGCAAACAGGAGACTTTGTTGCCTGACTAGGCATCTGATCAAGGCAACAAAGTTTCAATTATAGAAGATAAACCCCAGAAATCTGATTCCAGCCAGCCTTGCTGGGACGTTGGGTCAATGGGAGCTGTGGGCAGCCTGAAAACAGACCTCAGCCCCTCACCCAGACTGGCCAGGCACCCCAGTAGGGATATGAACCATGAAGGGGCTATAGGCAGTCTGAAAATGGCCTTCTGCCCCTCACCCAGGCTGGCTACACCCCCATGGGGAGAGGTCCCCACTGGGAGGCTTGGCCAGCCTGGAAATAGTCATCAGCCCCTCACCCAGGCTGGCCAGGCACACCAGCAGGTGAACATCCCTCAAGGGGTCCCAGAGTGTGAGAGGGCACAGGCCGGGCTGAAGAACCCACCGCAGTGCACAAATTTTTGTGCACCGGGCACCTACTTTTACATAAATGAAAATACTAAGTAACAGTAAGAATTCTCTTAGAATGACTAAATTATTGTTTACTTAACCCTCTTCCTTAGAAGCAGCCAGAGAAAAACAACCCTTTACAAAAATAAGAACAACTATAAGAACTTTAGTTGTTTAGTTATTAAAAACCTATGTAAGCTAGAGGTTGATCTCTTTAAAATACTGAGAGGGAATAAGTCAACTCAACTGAATGATCTTATTAAATGTAGCTTATAACAATTAAAAAAAAACTTTTAAGAAAAATACACATTTTAAGAAAAATAAAAACTTAAGTAAATCCATTGCCAGCAGATAAGCTGTACTAAAACAAAACAAAAATCTTTCATACTTCAAGCAGATTTTCAGGCAGATGAAAAGTAATAGTTGGAAAGATGAAAATTTGGGTGTATACAAAGGAATGAAGAGTAAAACATAAGTAAGCATAAAATTTTCTTTCTCATTTTTAATGCAAATGTAGTAATATTTTAATGCTTTTTAAATAAATATGGAAAGTTTATAACAATAATAGTAAGATGATAAGAATGAGAAAATTGATGTACATCCTTACAGGATTTTTACATTATAATAGAAGTGATATATTTAAAACACTGAGCGTTATAAATTTGCATGTGAGTTGGCAGTTTTTTATTGAGCAGGGCACAAGGCTGATTTCTTTCTCGGGTTATTGTCCAGATGGATTCCAAAAATGAAGCCACAAACAAAAGGTGGGAAGTACAGAAAGTTTATTGCAAGCAGAAGAAACTTTATTACAAGCATATTCTGTCTCTAAAGCTCCTAATTTTAAGCTTTCTAATTCTAAGACCTAATCTCTCCTGGTTAAGGAGAGGCAGAGGGATCCCCTAAAGAGGGTGGCCACTGCTCTCTTTGTCATACACACTGAGTAGCCAGATTATTATGACCACCTGACATTTGTAGGCAAATTAGCTATAATTTTGTGCTGAAGTTGCTAGAGGGCCAGATCATTATAAACGTCTGAGTAGCACAACATACCTAAGTATCATTGCTGATCAACGTCATCATCCTATCATGTTAATGGCATATCCCAATGGAGATGGCTTGTTCCAACAAGACAATGCACCATGCCAGTACTCGTATTGTGCAGGAGTGGTTTCAAGACATGAGGGAGACTTTACCTTGCTTAGGTGGCCCCCACAATCACCAGACCTCAATCCAATTGAGCATTTGTGGGACAAAGTTAAAAGAGCCATCAGGCAGCTGGTTCCACAACCATCAAATCTCACAGAATTGGACAGTGCTATTCATCAGGCATGGTGTCAGATTCTTCGCATCACCTTTTAACATCTCATGGAGTCAGTGCCAAGAAGAGTCACTGCAGTATTGAAGGCAAAAGGTGGCTCAAGGAAGTCAGATGGAGTGGTCATAATAATCTGGCTGGTCTTACTAATCTGGCCACTCAGTGTGTGTGTGTTTGTGTGTATATTACTGATTTTTTTACAGAGAGAAAGGGAGAGTTATAAACATCAATGCGAGAGAAACATTGATCAGCCGCCTCCTGCACACGTCCTACTGGGGATGTGGCCGCAACCAAGGTACATGCTCTTAACCGAAATCAAACTGGGGACCTTTCAGTCCTCAGGCCGTCACTCTATCCACTGAGCCAAACTGGTTAGGGCTGCTCTCTTTGTCTTAAGGCATTATATAGGCTGTAGCTCTTTGTCTGAATATGACCCTTTCTAATTGGACCCTTCCCCAACTTAGGACCCCCATGCTTTTGAAATGTGGGTTTTGGGGTGCAGACTTTTCTTCTCATGGGTTCTTGTCTAACAAAGATGAATAATAAATTCATGGACTAATAGATTTATTTAATGAAAATGTAGTTTATTGGAAGCATATAGAAATTCCATCTGGGCATGGATGTCCCCAAAGAGGACCCCCTGAGAAGAGGTCCCCAAATGGGAAAAGCCTGGTCTCTCTCTAACTCTCTCTCTGAAAGAAATCTAAATCCAAAAATCTGATGTCTAAAAATCTGTAAACTTTCTCATGTCCCTTTGTCTTGAGTTTATATATGCTGTAGTTCTTTGTTTCAACCTTACCCCTTCTAATTGGCCTTCTTAATTTAGGTTCCCAATGCTGTCCCTATTGGTTAGTATCAGTTTCAAAGGCCAAAACCCATGTGGTGCCCCCTTTCTTTCTCCCCTTATCTTGCAACATTCCTCTGTCCTCTGCGGAAAATGTGTTTCCTTCTTCCCAATATCCTATGACTTTTTCTTAGCCGCTGTGAATGGATGCCTTCCTTCCCTTATGTCCTGTGGCCTTTCTCTATCCTCTGCACAAGTAAGATAAGCATTTTGGATCTCCAAGCCCCCACCTATGCATTCCGCTCCCATGGACCCTCTTTATTTCTCAGACTCCCTAAACCTGCCTATTTTGTCTCTAAAATTCCTTTCAGTCCCCCTTCTGATTAGGAAACCCCAACTTCTGTTCACTTTCCTTATCGGTCACTCCGCAAAGGCCAAGGCCCACCTAGTGGCCCCCTCTTTCTTTTCCCTTATTTTGCAACCTTTCTCTATCCTCTGTGACATATGTTCTCTTCTTCCTGATATCCCGTATCTTTTCTTTGTCCTTCACATATCCATCTTATCTGATTAAGTTGCAGTTATGTTTAACTATCTTATGGTACCTTATCCTGCCAAGCCTTGAGATGGATACCGGGCTTCTCAGCTCAAAGAGTAAAGCAGCCTCTTATGTTGTTTTGTTTTGTTTTGTTTTCTCTTGGCCAGAGAATTATTACCCCTATGGCTCTCCCAGCTGCTAGACCAGAGATACCTCTATCTTTGGTTTATGCCTGTTTTAATTGTCCAGGCCAAGATACATCTGTCCTCTCGGAACTGCTCCCTTTCTGTCTAAAGCTAGCTAGTTAATCCTTTTCTTATGGTATAAATTGTAAAGAAAGAACTAACAAGAAAGTAGACCTAGTAGTAAAATAGTGATTATAAAATCTACTCTAATAAAAGAATAATTTTGAAATTGACTGTTTCTCTGGGTCGCCTAAGCCGTGCCCACCAGCCAATCAGAGCAGCTGTATGCAAATTAACCCAGCCAAGATGGAGGCCAACCACCACGGAACTAAATCAAACAGGAGGCTTCCGTTGCACCAGGAGTAAATTGTCTGCCTAGGCCGGCTGGGCCTCTCTCTGCTCAAGGCAACATAGTTGCAATTATAGAAGCCACAGAGCTGAAGCAAACAGGAAGCTTCCATTGCACCAGTGATGGAGGAAACTGTCTGCCTAGGCTGGCTGAGCCTCTACTAAGGCAACATTGTTTCAATTATAGAAGCCATGGAGCTGAAGCAAACAGGAGGCTTCATTACCTGCTTAGGCCTGGGCTTAAAGCAACAGTATTTCAATTATAGAAGATAAATAAACCCCAGAAACCTGATTCCAGCCAGCCTTGCTGGAACGTTGGGTCAATGGGGGCTGTGGGCAGCCTGAAATCCTGAAAATGGCCCTCAACTCTGCACCCAGGCTGGCCAGGTAACCCAGTAGGGACCTGAATCCTGAATGGACTGTGGGCAGCCTGAAACTGGCCCTCAGCTCCTCACCCAGGCTTCCCAGGAACCCCAGTAGGGACCTGAACCCTGAAGGGACTGTGGGCAGCCTGCAAACAGCCATCAGCCCCTCACCCAGGCTGGCCAGGCATGCCAGCAGGTGGACATCTCCTGAGGGGTCCCAGACTGCGAGAGGGCACAGGGCAGGCTGAGGGACCTCCCGAGTGCACAAATTTTTGTGCACCGGGCCCCTAGTGTATTAATAATACTCAACTAAATATAAAGATTGAGAAAAAGAGGGAGAAGAACAGGAAAACTTTAAACAATTAAAAATGAAATAGCAAAATTGAAAATCAGTGCCCAATTATATTGATAATTATATTAATATTAAATATTTCGGGCATTCTGATTAAAACCAAAAATTGTCAGATGGATAAAATGCAGTTTATATAAATGTAGGCCAAAAAACTGTATGGATATAGAAGATTTGAGTAACACTATCAACCAACTTAAAGTTAATAATTATAGAACTTTACACATAATAGCACATTTTATATTTTATATAAATGCACATAGATAAGCTAACTTATTGGTCACATTGTAATACATTTAAAAATACTGAAACCTTAAAATACTAAAGAGATATGTTTTTATCTACAAATGATCTAACCCAGAAATCAGTGATGAAATAAAGTTCAGAATATGTGGACATTAAATAATAAGGAATAAAAAAAGAACAAATATTGGAAAGTAGAAGATATTTTCATTTGAATAAAAAATAAAAATATATATATTAAAATTTGAGGGTTGCACCTGAAATAAAGCTTAAATGTAAATTTATAAATATGGGACTTAACAAGATGGCAAAATAGGTCCTAGCCCTTCTCCCTCCATAGAAATGCCAATAAAGCAATGATATTTGGCCCAAAATGCCAGTTGGAGAATTCTAGAATTCAGTGTTGAAGTTACAAAACCAAGAAGAAACACTTTGAAATGATAAGGAAGTGTAGTTTTATGTTACCAATGTCAGTATCTCTCTCCAGAGGTGGCACAGCTCAAGGTGAAGAGATTCATTAGTCTTGTAGTTTCTTTCTTGGACGAAAGAGCGAGTACCTGCATTCAGTATCCTTGCTTAGCCTTTCTGTTAGGCCCAAGAGACCCACTTTTTTTTTTTTTTTATGGGTTAGAACAATTTTATTTTATTTTATTTTATTGTTTTTTTTTTCTTTTTTTTTTAATTTTTTAAAAATTATTATTACATAAAGCTTTACAAAGATTAGTATATATATCTCTTTTTCCCCCTGCCCTTCCTCCTAACAGATCAGTCATGGGACTTTTATGCATGTATTTAAGCATAACCAATGGACCCACCAGACCCACTTTTGTCTTAACTCAAAGCACTAAGGCAACCAGCTTAGTTAGAGTGCCTGGGGGCAGCTAAGAGCAAAGGAAGAAGGTGAAGGCTCTCAGGAGCTGCATAGCCTAAGGGGATTGAGTGAAGGGTCACAATCCAGGTACTTCCAGAGCAAGGGTAAGAAGTGGAGCTTCTGGTATAACAGGGTACTGCTCCAGGGGGAAGAGCTTTTAGCATCAACACAATTCTGCAGGATGGAGAGAATACACATCTTGCATAATCTTCTTCAGGAGGAAGAGAGAAGTAGATGTTCCCAACATTTCAGATTTCTAATACATTGGCCTAGAGAAAAGGAAAGGGAGGTTTAGGGTGACCAACCAGTCTGCAAGATCGAGAGAAGGCACATACCCTGAGACTTTCTCTTATGAAGGAGGATGAGGGGTAAAATATGCATTCAGTGTCCCAGCCTCTCCTGGACAAACAGATCCAGGGGAAAGTGGAGGGTAGCTAATGGAAGCCAGCACAGTTCTGAGAGATTGAGAATTGGCATGCAATCCTGAACCTTGTTTTCCAGAAGAAAGGGAGAAGAATGGAGGGTGCACATCCATAGAAAATATTAGGGAGGCCCCCGGAATCTCTAACCAGGATCATTGGTGATGATCTTTCCCTTTCAAAATCAGGTTTTAAGGACTGCCAATGCTAGCTGTTATTTAAGAACTAAAGGCCCAGTGCACAAGATTTGTGCACTCAGGGGTGGGGGTTGGAGGGTCCCTTAGCCCAGCCTGCACCCTTTCACAGCCAGGAAGCCCTCGGGGGATGTCCAACTGACAGCTTAGGCCCGCTCCAACAGTCAGACATCCTTAGCGCTGCTGTGGAGGTGGGAGAGCCATGCTTCTGGCTGAGCGGTGCACCCCCTGTGGGAGCATACTGACCATCAGGGGGCAGCTCCTGTATTGAGCACATGTCCCCTGGTGGTCAGTGCGCATCATAGCAACCAGTTCTAGCTGTTCAATTTGCATATTAGCCTTTTATTATACAGAATGTGCATGCTTACATACGCAAAGAAGGGCATAAATTATCTGTGTTTCACCAGATGAAACTAGATGAAAGAAAATTAAACCCATATTAAGCAGAAGCAGAAAAATATTAAAGATAAGTTGGTAAGATATAGAGAAAAATAAAATAGAAAGCTGTTGAGGGTCTTTGGGGAAAAAAAAATAAACACTAAAAAAATCCATAAACCTTTAGCCAGAATGATTAAGGAAAAAAAGAGATAAAAATTACCAATCAGAAAAAATAAGTAAATAAATAAATAGACATCGTTATCTATTTTACAGAAATTAAAAACATAAGGTCATATTTTAAAGAACATAACTTTTATTACAGTAGATTAGTGTGGCCTCTTTTCAAGGATCACATATCAACTTAAGCAATGAGTACATTTTTGTATTTAGCTTATTTTTATCTGACACGGTGTCTAAGGTGTCCATCTAGGTTGTTGTGTGTATTGGTGGTTTCTTTCCATTTATGGTTGACTAGCATTCCATTGTGTAAATGTACCTCAATTTGTTTATTCAATTCTCTTGTCAATAGACATTTGGAATGTTCGGAGGATTTTCAACTATTATTGAGACAGGGTGTGTATAAGCACAGTTTCCTACTGTGTTATTTTCAGGTGTATATGCGTACCTGGAGTTGTAGGTGGGGTTGTGTCAACTCAGTCAGATTACATTTCTAGTTTCCTTCTAAGTTAAATATAGTCATTGTGACTAGGTTCTGAGCAATGGATGCACACAGAACGATTGTGGGTATAAGACTGAAGTTGCTCAAAGAAATAGGTGGGGGCAGGGAGCAAGAGAGGAGTGTATTAGAGGGGATGGGGATGGAGCCACAACCCAGGGAGTTATGATTCAGTCTCCACTGTCCTTGGGGTTGAATTTTATGTGCAAAAACTGCAAGCAGGGAAGGCTGAGGGAGGTAAGGTTCTAGTCTGATTAGATGGAGTTTATTGTCCTTCAGACTGACTAGTGCTGGCCATAGAGGCCGTGGGCTGTGGGCAGCAGTTATTATTGCAGGACTGCTATCTTACCCTTCAGTGTGGCTGCCTCCTGTTGTGCTGGATAGGGTGATGGTTGGCTGTTCCACAAATGAGGCTGGGGCCACTTTCTCCTTCAGAACTTTTTATTCTGCCTGAACCAAATGTCTTCTGCTGTCCTGTCAGTGGGCACCTTTTGAATAATATATTTTATAAACAATCTGCTTTCTCTTATTATTATTTCTTCTTTCCTTCAATCTGAGACATGGGCATGATTCTAATGAGCTAGTTCTAATCATTTGAGTTTCAGAACAGCCCTCCTCCCACACTCAAACCTTGGAAATCTTGTGTCTGAATTTCTATATAAGAAAGATAAAACTTCTAACTTTCTTGAGCCTCTGTATTTTATGTTTTTTTTTGTTACATTAGTTTGATCTATATCCTAACCAAACAACAAGCTTTTACTGATTTTTTATGAAAATATTTATAATATAGTGATTCTTGATCTTTGTTGGAAGAATTATCTGGAATTATTACTGAAAAGCAGATTCCTGCGATTCATCCCAGGATATTCAGATAAATTGGGGCTCTAATGGAACCCAGATAGTCCATATAAATCTGAAAAACGTAAGGTTTGAAAATTAAGTCTTTATAAAAAATTTTCCATTTTAATACCTGGATTAATTATTGATTTTTAAAATTTCAAATATATATATATTTGAACATACTTAGGTATGTTTTTGAATAGAAGGAAAAGCACTGAGCATACAGTATAAGTATGTAATAATCCTTGTTAGGAGGATTTTTTAAATGGTATCTATACTTATAATAGGGTACTATGCAAATTGGTCAGGATGCTGTAATGTAACAACTGATCAACAAGAGGCGGGTCAGTGACCCACAAGTGGTGAAGAGCTACAGGAGGTGGGGCAGTGAGCTACATGTGGCAGAGAGCTACTAGTGGCAGTGGGTAGGGCGGCCAGCTAAGGCAAATGGCAGCGCACTACTCGTGCACAGATTCCTGCACAGAACCACTAGCATTATAAAATAGAACGACTTATTTGTGAAGGTACATATAGAGAAGAGAATGGCATATATTTTCAAAAACAAAGATGCCCACCCTATTACAGTAGAAAAGTGCCATTGTGAATAAATAATCTTGTGTAATCACAAAATCAATTACACAAATTCAATTCTTTCTAAAAAGTTTTTATTTAATTCTTATCATTTATCTATTTTTGGTTACCACTTTAACCATGGTGATACCCCAAATGACAAGCTAGAATTCTATCCTGGGATCTTGTCCTATGAAGTTTGAAGACTAAAAATTTGAGGACAAAAAAGTTTTAGGCAAAAGCATGGAAGTTTATTGCATGTATATATAAACCCCCTGCCCTGGGGAGGGCTCCCCGAATGAGGAACCACCAGAAAAGGGTTCCCCAAAATGGGAAAAACCTTCTCTCTAAATGGGAAAAACCTAGTCTAATGAGTCTCTTTGTTCACAGGCTTTATAAATGCTGGCAGCTTCTTCATCTATATACCAGTATGCTACCTTTCCATAGGACTCCTCCCATTTTATGTCCCCCAGGGCTTTTCCTAATTGGCCCCTTCCCTCTCCTCCCCTTCCTGCACAGTATCAATTTCAAAACTCATCAGGTGCCCCCCCTTCTTCTCCTTATCTTGTAACATTCTTGTAAACAACCTGGCAGCTTGGAGACTTCTCTGCCCATCACATATGCTTTCCTTCCCCATGGGCCTTTACCCTAACACTGCCTTTCCTGTCTGTAACTCCTTTCAATGGCATCCATTCCAAACAATACTAATATGTTCCCTCAACATTCAAGCTAAAAAACATTCCTTTGCACAAGGTAGCATGCTAAGCCTTTCAAAAACACGTATAAGCTAAGGAGAACACAAAGGAAAAATTTACAGAACATGCAAATATCGTAGTTCTGTTTTATGCTCTGTTATGTGTTGAACTGTACCCCCCCCAAATCCATATGTTGAAACCCTTACCCCCACTGTCTCAGAATGTGACTTTATTTGGAGATGATATTTAAAAGTAATTAAGTTAAAATAAAGTCCTTAGGGTGGGCACAAATCCAGCATGACTCCTCAGAAAAGGAGGTTCAGAGACAGATAGAGTCATTGCATGAAGATAGAAAAGATGGCCATGGGCAAGACAAGGAAAGAAGTCTTAGAAGAAATCAAACATGTCAATACCTTAATAAAGTTCTAGACTCCAGAATTGTGAGAGAGAAAAATCTGGTGGTTATGCAATCCACACTGTGGTGCTTGGCTATGGCAGCATTAAAAAAATAATATATGAGATTAAGAAAAATGTTGTCAACTGCAAAGACCTGATTATGTTGTTTGGCATCTTCTTGCTTTCCTTCTGCTTTTTTCTTTCTGTTGGTATACACATACCAGGGCCATCTTCTCTTTGCAAATAAATTGCACATTTTCCATATTGTGATTTCTTTACTTGCAGAAATGATCATATTTTAACTACTCAAAATTTCAGTTCTAAAGTTCCAAATAATTGAGAGCTGGGATTACATAGTTACCCTATTTGATTCCACTCTACCTTTGATAGTTACATTGCTTGACTGTAGGCTTTGGCTAGTTTAATCTTTAGAACGGGAGTAATAGTGCCTGCCTGGAAATGTTATAATAAGGTTTAAATGAAATAACAAGTATCAGGCATATAGAACTGTGTATGAAAATTGTCAGCATAACCATATAATGTATTGTCAAACCAGGATCCCTTGAGAACCACAAAGGGTACTCCTCCTAATCAGGAACTGCTACTATCTGGGCAAAGGTAAACAGTAAAAATGCAACAAATATTAGTTGTTTTGTTATTAATAACTAATAAGCAAGACTGTTAAAATGGATATATTTAATATTCCTGTAGTTTCTGGCACAGATAGAGGTTTCATTCACTTCTATATCATTTTTTAAATATATTTTATTGATTTTTTTACAGAAAAGAAGAGAGATAGAGTTAGAAACATCGACAAGAGAGAAGCATCGATCAGCCGCCTCCTGCACACCTCCCACTGGGAATGTGCCCACAACCAAGGTACATGCCCTTGACCGGAATTGAACCTGGGACCTTTCAGTCCACAGGCCGATGCTCTATCCACTGAGCCAAAACAGTCAGGGCACGTCTATATCATTTTAAAAAATATATTTTTATTGATTTCAGAGAGGAAGGGAGAGGGAGAGAGAGAAACATTAATGAGGAGAGAGAATCATTGATTGGCTGCCTCCTGTAAACCCTCCTGGGGATAGACCTTGCAACCCGGGCATATGCCCTTGCCAGAATAGAACCCAAGACTCTTCCGTCCAAAGGCCAATGCTCTATCCACTTAGCCAAAGCAGCCAGGGCCACTTCGATATAATTTTATGTAATGTGATGCTCATTTCAAGCGTTCAATAAAGTAGTTATTATGGTGCCTTCCCTGAGGATAGCCTTCCTCTAGTCAAGACTGTATCACATGACTGTATTCACATAGCTCCATAAATGAAACATGGCATATGTCAAAGCATGGGAATCTGACCCACATGCCATGGTAAGAGACCAGATGTTCTCTTTCTTGAGGATGTGAAATGAGATGTAAACTTGTCGTGCAGCAGGTATTGGGCCTATATAGTTATGTTTACTCAGGACTGTTTTGCAATATCAGCCTGAAAACCTAGAGGGGATCCTACATTAATGCTTATGTCTTCCTTTATGTTCTTAGACCTCACAGTTAGGCCTGTTTTACTGATGTGATTTCCTTGTGTGGTTTGCTCCATCTTTTAGCCAAGGAATCCCCAAATCACTTATATTAAAACTGTTTTAACAATTAAGAACTGTAGCTAGCATATCTTCTAGTAGGGGCCCGGTGCACAAAAATTAGTGCACTCAGGGGGGGGCCTGTGCCCTCTTGCAGTCTGGGACACCTCAGGGGAAGATGTCCACCTGTTGGCATGCCTGGCCAGTCTGGGTGAGGGGTTGAGCGCCATTTTCAGGCTGCCCACAGCACCTTCAGGGTTTGTGCACTGGGGGGTGGGAGGGCTGGTGAGTGCAGGCCTGGATGTTTCCCACTGGAGGGCCCATGATCACACACGCCTGGTGGGCCCCCACCGCTGAGGGGACACACCTGGCACAGAGCTGGGTGGCGAGCCAGGGGTGGACGCTGGTGCAGGATCCCTCAGTGGGGCCCTGCTGCTGAGCGAACACACTTGGGGTGGTGCCGGGCAGCGGACTGGCTTCAGATGCTCCACACTGTGCAGCAGATGCTCCTGAATGCCCTGTGGAGGCCTCCAGGGGTGGACAAAGGCAACGGACCCTGGACGAGTGATCCCGCATGCCCCCAAGGAGGCCCCCAGGGCGAAGCCACGCAGCAGACCCAGGACAGGTGCTCCTGGATGCCCTGTGGAGGCCCCTGGGGCAGAGCCAGGCAGTGGACCCAGGACGGGTGCTCCTGCATGCCCTGCAGAGGCCCCCGTGCTCCCGCATGCCCCACGGAGGACCCCGGGGCAGAGCTAGGCAGCGGACCCAGGATGGCTGCTCCTGCACGCCCCACGGAGGCCTCTGGGGGGTGGGGAGCCAGGCAGCAGACCCCAGATGGGTGCTCCTGGATGCCCCGAGGAGGCCCCAGGCCAGACCCCCGCCCCCACTGAGCTGACACACCCGGCACAGCTGTGCCGGCCGTGGAGGCTCCCAGTGCAGAGCCGCCCTGCCAGCCTCCATCTTGGCTGGGTTAATTTGCATACAGCTGCTCTGATTGGCTGGTGGGCGTGGCTTAGGTGTCCCGAAGAAACGGTCAATTTCAATATTACGCTTTTATTAGTTTAGATAATAATAAAAGCATAATATGCTAATTAGACCAGACTTCCTTCTGGACGAAGCCAGGACTGCAAGGCAAGCCTGGGTTCCGGTGCCTGCCAGCAGCCAGAGGGAAGCTGGTGATGACAGCTGGGGGCAAGAAGGCCTACTCTTACATGAATTTGGTGCATCGGGCCTCTAGTGCTAAGAATAAGAATGCATGCTGTAAAATAATGTTTTAATATCTCAACACATGCAGGCTTAAATACTACAACATCCATGACTGGTTGCACATCAAACACTCTGGCAAACAAACCAGATAAACATATCCTTTTGATATGTTACTTTAATTTTTTTTTCTTATCCCCACACAAAGCTTCTCAGCTTTAAAAAAAAAAAAATGACTTTGGCAGGCTTCCCAACTAAATGTAAGAAATAATGCATTTTAAAATACTTTTAAGATGCTCAGAAAGGCATGATAAATGTACAAAGAATTAACAATTCACCTTACTTCCTATTCATTACATTAATGGTTTGTGAATAAGAAAAGATTTATGTTCATGAATGCTATGCCTCAATGTTTAGACAATTAATCCTTGCCACAGTTGACATAAATGTAGATAAATACTGACTTTTGACAGATTTGGATTTGCTTAGAAATTATCTGCATAGATTGGACTAGGTCAAGTTGAGAAAATATTTATTCTTAAAACAACCACCCATACCAAAATTAGAATCATTGCTTTCAATTTTAGTGTTTGAAAAACATGAACCTATAAGACCTTTTCTATATTTGCAAGTGATAAGCACAGAATTTAATCTCCCTCAAGTAGCCTCACTCTTATTTTTTTTTCATAGGCACAGAATGTGCCTGCCTAGAAATTGCAATCTTAGACCTCAGAAAATCAGTATTTCATGCTGTGAGTTCTCTATTTTATGTGACTGCATTTAGCATGTTCCCTAAAATTCAGATCTAGGAAAATAGTTTCAGAAAAATCAGTTCATTTGGAAAACAGCTTACCTCTTACAAAAATATCTTTAGGAGAATTATTTCTAGCTTTAAAAATCTGTATATTAATAATCAATTATTGCCTTCAAGTGGTATTATGGTTTTTTTTAACCTTTAAAGCCTCCAAAGGCATGTCATTGTGTAATTTATGTTGTTTGCATCTGTGTAGTATAAGAAACTTGACACAAATGACTTCTAATAAAAGTTGAGGGTGATAATAATGGATAAGTGATCCAAAAATGTATGCTTGTCCCTAAGAGAAGGCTAAAAGGGCTAATTCAAAGGTCGCCCTGATGTTCTGGGGGAATGACCTTCAGCTGAGGCATTGCCTTCTTCACCAAAACTGGATTAGTGCTGCCCTGGGGCAGGTTGAATTGTTAGATGACACAGTAACCTTGGAGCACCTGGGGGAAGGGAAAGTGGGAGTTGCACTTCCTCCAGGGAGGGAGCATATTTACAACACAATGAACTCAGGGGCAGTTATAAGGCACTCTGATTTGGGATTGGGACAATCCCAGAGTCCCAGCGTGTTATTAAAGCTGTGATTTCTCCACTTCTTCAAAGAGTTGCTTAGTGTTTTGGTCTTTCTGCAACACCTACACTTTCCCTGTTCCTTCTGAGTTCTTCCTTGTACATTTCTGTAACTGCCATCTATGGAGAGGAGAGGTGTTGATGGATGGATGCTGGTATCAGGCCACTTGGTCCTCCTTCTCTACATTTTAAACTGCTAGAAACTAATCCAGTCAGGACTCACTGCGGCAGTTTGAGGGCAGGGAGGGTGTGTTTCCCCTTACTTCCTACTTTTCCACTCTTCCCATTCCTCACAACTGGTGTTAGAGTGTCTGACTCCATTCAGAGTAGATTAAAATATGAACTTGAGATATAGTTAAACAATTTAAAATGCTTAAACAGTGAGAGCAGTAATTTTTCAGGAGTCATAAAATTTTCTGAAACTATTCTCTCTCACTATTTAAAAAGCCAATGTGAGCACATAAAATCCAGCTATACCTGTTTATTTTCCCAACAACCCTGTCTCACTTTTATAGCCCTTTGTCTCATGCTTTATCTTCTGGTATCTGTGTTTAAGAATTTAATGGCAATTATTTTCCCACGGGTAATAGTTAATCACAACCATCTTCAATAAGTTTAAATTGCTAAAAAATAAAACCTTTTAAAAGGGATCAAAATATCCACATTTTTTAAAACATTCACTTTTGTCTTTTTTTTATTTTTGAAAATATGTTTGTATTGATTTCAGAGAGGAAGGGAAAGGGAGAAACAGAAACATCAATGATGAGAGAGAGTCATTGATCAATTGCCTCCTATGCATCCCCCACTGAGGAGGAAGCCTGCAACCTGGAATCAAACCATGACCTCCTGGCACACAGGTCCATGCTCAATCAGTGAGCCACACCACATTGGCAAAATATCAATCTTTTTATCATCAATAACATTGTGGTGCAGAGCAACCTCAAATCTATAGGCACCATCATGCTGCATATTGTGAATTTTGGTATCCATATGTTGCCAGATCAATGAATAGGCCAGATTTCTCTGTTGCTAGTGGGGTTCCTGGAGTACTGCTGAAATAAGCATTTTCAGAAGCCCCCACAGGGGAATGAGATGTGGGAGAAGAGTTTATTTGCCTGCAATTACATTCCTCAGGTTGTAAAGTCCTATGCCCCTTAACCTGGTCCTGAAAAAGGTGCAGCTGGGGTTCCAGTAGAGCTCAAAGCAAGGCCAGTGTCCAGAGCTTCCATCCCATTGAAACAGATTTTTTGCACTGGAATCTGGATTCTTTGTTCACTGGAGTCGAAGAATGAATCCACGGACAGAGAATAGTATAGCAAAGGAGGAGATTTACTGAAGCACAAGTACAGACTACCATGTGGGGAGGGGAAAAGGGTCCCACAGACTTCCTGTTTCCATGGGTTATAAAGGCTGAAGTTCCTGTGTCCTGATATCCCCTCTGATTGGTCAATATTCCCTTTTTAATTAGTTATTATAGTGATTCCTGAGACCCTCCTCCCTCATAGTCCTTCAATTCCTACTGGGGCTTTCTTCCTCCTTCTTTATTTTGTAAATATAGACCTTTCTTGGCTACTTCCAGTTCCCTTGTCTTATGGAAATGTAGCTGCACCTGGCTTCCTTGTGTTAGGGATATGCACCTTCTCCCAGTCTGTAGCCCTGTGTTTTTCCATGGACCCCAATTCTAAAAATTCCCTAACCTACCTTTTGTTTAATTAAGCCGTCGAGAAATTAAAGACTGAGCCAGATGAAAAATTAGCCAGGCTTTATTGAAAGCAAATGGGTGAGTTCACTGGTCTCAGGAAGGGAGAGAGGCCAGTGGAGCCTCACCCTGGGCCAAGCCGGGCACACTTTTAAGGCTTAGGGCAGGTAGTGAGGAGAGGGGTTTGGTATGAGGAAATGGTCCGCATAACGTATGGAAATTTCCCCTCCCCCTGGGCGTTGCTGGCGCCAGGGGCTATGGATGAGCAAGCAGTTTCAGTATCTCAGCATTGTTCCAGGAATCCATCATTGTTGCTGTTTAAGGTCAGGGCAGTCGGGCTGCACCTGGGGTGGGGGATGATTTATGACTCCCTCTTCCAGGTGAATGCTTGGAGAGCTTGGACACCTTTATTCCCCTTAAGTTCCTGTTTCACCATGTTGCAGCTGAGTCCAGTCCAGCATCAGGTGAATTAAAGTTCATTAGCTCATTGCGTTGAACCCACATGTGGGGAAGTGTAGGGGAGGGTGTCCCTCCAAGAGCCAAGAGAGCACAATCCTTTGTTTAAATATTTAGATTTCACAAGATTGCAGTGGCCACACCCCTCATGGCCACTAATTTGTTCCAGGGGTGGGGATGGGGGGTGAGGGGGTGATTGATAGACAGGCACCTTTCCACATTGCCCATTCCTGACTGGGCATGTGTGCAAACTGCCTTTGTCTAGTCCCTTCCCCCATTGATCAACAGGGAATAGACTTGGAGAGTGTTAGATTAGCAAAGCTGTATAAACAGCATGCCTACATTATCTAGTCTTCCCTTTACTACTTTTCTATTAAATAATAACCAGATAATTACAACGGCATCATATATTTGCAAAATTTTTACTGGCAGGATCAGAGATGATCCTGATAATGTTACCGTTCTCGGGAGAGAGAAGCTTGATTGCCATGGGCAGGCAACAGTGCAGAGAAAAGAAAGACAAAAAGATGGCAAGAGCAACATTTAGTACCTTTGTTTCACTCAGTAGAGAAAAGTGGACCCATGGATGATAGTCTCCACATCTGATTCATCACTTTTCTCATGAGGGATAAAGTGGAATAGATGGAATGGAAAGCAGACATGTTACTCCAAGGTTGGTTCCTTATGGGCAAGGAAATGCCTACATGAAAAACAGAAGGGATGGGGATGACAGTTATTTTAAATCTCTGCCATGCATCAGTCAGGATGACATCCCATTGGTTTCCCTTAACTGGTTCACTGACCTTGGAATCCAGATCATTGCTTCCATTTGCACTCTCTCTTCATTTCACGGTGTGTACTCCATCATGTCGTTAGTGCCATGCATTCGCCAACCTGATTTATTCAAATCTGTCTTGACCTGGGAATCTACGGGCTCCCAGCAAGTGAAGAGGGCATGAGTGTGTGTGTATGTGTGTGCGTATAACAATTTTTTTTCCAAAATGAATTTTTAGTGTGGCCTTCAGGTCAGCTACATAATTTGCCTGGCCAAGTGCCAAATGTAAATGCAGGGCCCTCTGTTCCAAAAACAGAAAAAGAGTGCCATTAAAGGTACTAGAACATCCTAAGGAAGTATCAGAAAGGTATTTATCTCATCTAAAAACGGACATAGGTAGGTAATTACCAAATATTTTGTTTTGGAATTTCCTTTCTGGGTCCCATCACCTGTACCACTTATTTTTTCTCAGAATATTTCAGTGGTTCATAGACTGAAGAATAAGGCAATTCCCAGAAAATGTATTCAATCTCTATGTGTTTTAACCAGCTTCTGATGAGTTTGTGATGTAGAAAACATTTAGAAACTCCCCCAGGTGATCTTAGCTTCTATAATCATCTATAGGTTAGACCTTAAATCCGTCTGTAGCCTAAATGACTGGGGCTTCAGACTTTATAGCTACAATGGCCTATGCACTTCTCTGTGGCATCACAGGTGCTTTAGGTGATGAAGTCCAACAATCAAGAATGGAATTCATCTCTACTTCCTTAACTTGTTTCTCTCTTGCCCATTAGCTTCAAGAGTGATAACAGGCTTCATTGAGTTGTTCAGTACAAAACTTGGGCATCGAACTGAACTCTAGAGACTCAAAGATTTGCCCCAAATCAAATCAAATCACAGTGTCCTCTTAGCTATTCCTTACTAACTATGCCTCAGGCTTTATTTCAAAAAATGGTTCTGGGTTTAAAAAGCTCTGTAGCCCTAACTGGTTTGGGTCAGTGGATAGAGTGTCAGCCTGTAGACTAAAAGGCCCCAGGTTCGATTCCGGTCAAGAGCATGTACCTTGGTTGCGGGCACATTCCCAGTAGGAGGTGTGTGAGAGGCAGCTGATTGATGTTTCTAACTCTCTATCCCTCTCCCTTCCTCTCTGTAAAAAATCAATAAAATATATTTAAAAAAAAAACAACTCTGTAAATCCAAGCCCCTGTCTACTAATCCAGCTTCAGAGTGGCCATCCTTCATTCTCTACTTTTCTTTATGTTTCAGATTAAATTTTTTTAAGTTGAATTTATTAGGATGTCTCTGGTTAACAAAATTATACAGGTTTCAGGTGGCACAATTCTACAACATATCATCTGTACACTGTATTATGTGTTCACCACCTCAACTCAAGTGTCTGCCCATCACCATTTATTTCTTCTCCGCCCTCCATATCCTCCTCCACCTCCACTCATTCTCTCTGCCCCCAGCAATTGTTGCAGAAAGACCAAAAAAAACTAAGCGACACTCTTTGAAGGAGTGGAGAAAACATGGTTTTAATCACATGCAGTCTCTGGGAAATGTTCCAAATCAGAGCAAAATAACACGAGGGAGCCCTTCCTTATATATGCTTTAACTTAATAGTATCTGTGTTGAAATATCATATAATGTCATGTATAGTGTAAGAATCTTAAGATAGTATACTTCCATTTCCCACTTTATGCATTGTATTTTTATCATATATTTTACTTCTATTTATATTTTAAACCTATAACTGAAGAGCATCCTGAGTCATAGGGGAGGGGGGCTGTTTCCTCCTTAGCTCTTGCCAATTTTGAAAGAAAGATTTCAGATGAATGGCAAGCAGCAGTGTTGAAACAAAGCAACATATTTTATTAAAAATACACTTGGGGGAGAACCAAGATGGTGGCATGAGGTTTATACCTAAATGCGCAGCCTCCACACGTACATTATAGAAATACAACTATACAGATAAATGGCCATCCTCCAGAACCAAGGGAGGGGAAGCTTTACAACTAGAAGGCAAGAGAAGGAGTGCTTTGAGACTGAATAGAAGCTCCCGATGCCCAAACTGAAAGGTGCGGACGCGAGAAACAGAGGTGGCAGCACGGTGGTGCGGGTGAAAGGGTGGAAGTAGCTGTGCTCGGGTCCGAGGCTTGGAAGGAGATTATAAACTCCTGGGTTGCACTGAATGCAATGCGGGCTGTAGGGCAACAGAGCGGCGGAAGACCAGTGGCGTTCTAGCAGTGCTATTCGCAGCAATCACTGATGTGGAGATTTGAGGACTGAGAATCGTGCGCAGACCCCAGGGCTTGGAGACGCCAAACCTGGTAGAAACTGCGGCATCAGCAGAGGGGCAGCCATTGTGAGTCGCTCAACCCCAGGTGATTCTGAGACCCCGCCCCACCCCACCTACAACCCTGCCCAAGCTGTGCGCCTGCCTGCCTGCAGCATAACCTAAGGGTCTGCAGCTGGGACAGAACTCCAATAGATCCAAACTCCAAACAACGAGGAGAAAGGCTTGCAGGTCATTTCCCCCCAGTGATACCTCCCAGTGATAACTACAACAAGACTGTGCACCCAGCCTTCAAAGGAGTACAATAAGAGTGTCCACCCCAGGTGATTGGGGAGGCTGAATCACTGGGCCCTATATAGAACACCTAGCAAAGAAAGCCAAAATGCAGACACTAAGTAACAGGTCACAAAAGACAGCAAAGGAAGAACGCAAACGACTGGACATAGAGTTCAAAACCTCGGTTTTTCAAGAATTTTCTAGAGACTGCTGATAAATTTAGTGAGACTCTCGAGGATATGAAAAAGAACCAGCTAGAAATTAAGAATACAGTGATTGAAACAAAGGATAATATACAGATATCCAACAGCAGACAAGAGGATCACAAGAATCAAGTCAAAGATATGAAATATGAAGAAGCAAAACCCACCCAGTCAAAAAAGCCAAAAGAAAAAAAAATCAAAAAAGTATGAAGATAGTGTAAGGAGTCTCTGGGACAACTTCAAGCGCACCAACATCAGAATTATAAGGATGCCAGAAGAAGAGAAAGAGCAAGAAATTGAAAACCTATTTGAAGAAATAATGACAGAAAACTTCTCCCACCTGGTGAAAGAAATAGACTTCCAAGTCCAGGAAGCACAGAGAACTCCAAACAAAAGGAACTAAGAAGGACCACACCAAGACACATCATCATTAAAATGCAAAGAGCAAAAGACAAGGAGAGAATCTTAAAAGCTGCAAGAGAAAAGCAGTTAGTTACCTACAAGGGGGAACCCATACGACTGTCAGCTGATTTCTCAACAGAAACTTTGCAGGCCAGAAGGGAGTGGCGAGAAATATTCAAAGAAATATTCACCAAGAACCTAAAACCAACCTTTACCCAGCAAAGCTATCATTCAGAATTGAAGGTCAGATAAAGAGCTTCACAGACAAAAAAAAAGCTAAAGGAGTTCAGCACCACCCAATCAGTATTATATGAAATGCTGAAAGGTATCCTTTGAGAAGAGGATGAAGAAAAAGTAAAGACAAAAATTATGAACAACAAATACATATGTATCAACAAGTGAACCTAAAAATCAAGTGAATAAAAAATCTGATGAACAGAATAAACTGGTGAATAGAATAGAATCAGAGGCATAGAAAGGGAGTGGACTGACAATTTTCAGGGGTAAAGGGTGTTGGGGGTGCGGGAAGAGAATGGACAATGATTGTACACCTATGGATGAGGACAGCGGGTGGGGTGGTGACAGAAGGTGGGGTGGGAAATGGGAGGAGGGGAGCTATGGGGGAAAAAAAGAGGAACAACTGTAATAATCTGAACAATAAAGATAAATTAAAAAAAAGAAAAAAGAAAAAGAAAAAAAATACACTTGGCATAAAGCACAAGTGGGCAACTCAGCTAGTCTGCGCTCCCCACCTGTTGGGAGTTTGAGCGTTTTTTTTTGTTTTTTTGTTTTTTTTAATTTATTTTTATTGTTCAGATTATTACAGTTGTTCCTCTTTTTTCCCCCATAGCTCCCCTCCTCCCAATTCCCACCCCAACCTCTGACCTTGCCCCCCCCATTGTCCTCTTCCATAGGTGTACAATTATTGTCCAGTCTCTTCACGCATCCCCAACACCCTTAACCCCCAAAAATTGTCAGTCCACTCCCTTTCTCTG